>CM030366.1:204272825-204400325 GCA_017893485.1 Hemerocallis citrina | reverse complement strand
GTGTGAAGCCATTGCGATCTCGGAGGCATTTCGTGGTAGAAAGCAGCGACTCTGAGGAGGGGGGTGGCAGCTCAGACGAAGTCCAGACCCTAGGGTCGGCTTCCGGAGAGGAGGGTGGCTCCGAGGGAGATGGCTCCGCAGGGTCTCTGAATCCGCCCGTTCTGGGGCGTTTGTCTACACCTTCGCCGGAACGGACTAAGAGGAGGAGGGCTCCGAAGAAGAAGAAATCGAAGATTGGCGGCCCGAGCGACTTGGTGATAGGGTCGTCTGCACAACCCCGGTCTTTCCGTTGCTACCCCGACGATCTCTCAGATAAGGAGTCCTCGGGGGTCCAGCCGTCGTCGTCAAGCCGGAAGAGGTTGATGGTGGACGCCTCCCTGACCGCTCTGGAGGCAAGCGACTTGGGGGCTCTGCAGTTGGCCTACCACATAGGGCCCAGTTATGAGCTTATGCTGCCGAGTTCTACTCTTCGACCGACCGATCCCCTGCCGGACAGGTATTGTATCTTCCCTGTGGAAGCCTTTATCTCCGGCCTGAGGCTGCCCATCCACCCATTCGTTCGGGAGGTGTTAAATTGGTCGTCCCTGGCGCCGATGCAGTTTGGGCCGAACTCCTGGAAGCAGATCATCTGCTTCGTGCTGTTGTGCGAGGAGCAGAGGGTACCCCTGCGGCTGGGCGTGTTCCGAGCGATGCTGTTGATTGGCTCATCGGCAGAAGGAGTATATTACATCTCGCCTCGAGGTAAGGCGAAGGTTGTCCACGGTCATCCAGATTCCATTAAGTTCTGGAAGAAAAAGTATCTGGTGATCCGGAGTGAGGATCCTTGGGCTATCCCTACTCGGTGGAACCATTCTAAGCCGAGCTACGCAGCACCGGGGCCGGGGGATTTGACGGCGGAGGAGTGGAGACTCGTTGAGCGCCTCCGTCTGTCGTATAGCATCAATTGGGGGAAGGTGACGGAGGCCCATCTGGCATGCGTCGGACTGAGCCCTAGCCCGGCCGTGCCTCGTACGTGGTTGTTTCTTTCCTCACACTCTTCTTGTACTTTTTTGCTCATTTGTTCTTAATGGATCTTTTTACAGAAATGGATGAGGAGTCGATTAAGGCGCTGAGGCTCGCCATGAAGAAGAAGAAGGTCGAGAAGAAGGATGTCGCGGTGAAGACCACCGAGTTGTCCCAGGTGGTTTCCGAGGCCCCCATTCAGCCGAGGATGAAAAGGACTCGGTCAGAGACGGGTGGGGACGCGGTGGTCCAGGGGGGTTCGGATCAGGGTGCGGCCGCCGAGCCTGATAAGGGGAAGGGTCCCCTGGTGGATCCCGGACTAGAGGAGAGACTTCGGCGAAGGTGGGTGCCCGATTGGTCGATCCGCGAGGGTGATTGCCTGGTCCGGGGGCGCCAGGCCGTGGAGGTTGCTGATAAGCTGGCGACCCCTCGGGACCGCTCGGATATGAAGTCCCAGACCCTGGACGAGGCGTACGTGCGTCTTGCGCAGGCCACTGTGCTGGTAAGTCGATCGAACCTCCTAGCTTTCAGGTGATGTTGTTTAAGGAAGATTTCTTAGTAGTGTCTGGTCATGGCAGGCGACCGTGCAGGGGGCCCATGTGAGGGGCCTCTACGAGGCGGCGTTGCAGCGAGAGCGAGATCGGGCTGACAAGGCCGAGCAGGAGGTGACGGAATTGAAGGGAGAGCTCGAAGGCTCTCGTAAGAAGGAGGCGGAGACGAAGGCGGCTTTTGACAAGGAGAAGGAGGAATGGGCGAAGGCGAGGGCAGCTCAGGAGGAGAGGTCGGAGAAGGAGAAGGATGAGGTGACTAAGTCGTGTCAGATCCTGGTGATCAACGCCCAGGATAGCAGTTACGCGAAGGCCCTCAGCCATGTGAGGCACTTTTATCCGACTATCGACCTGTCCAACTTCGAGTATGATATGGAGATTGAGGGGACACCGAAGACCCCTGGCGGACAAGGGTCGGATGATAAATCGGTTGCCGACCCTCCAACGGATCCGGCTGATATCGAGGTGGGAAAACCAGCTGTATAATTTTTGTCCTTCTTTTTCCTTCTCTCGATTGTATTTGCCTTCCGCGGACTGGCCACCGCATTTTTTTTTTGTATGGGAAAACTGAATTTATAAAAAGAGGGTTTTTTGGCTGGCTAAGTGTTCCAACTTCGAAAAATTTCTGAACCTCTGTGCTTATATGTCTTGAGCGGGCTGGTTCTCTTGTAGGTCACGGCTCCCCTTCCTGAGGTGGACCCCCTTCGTTCCGTCGTGGCGTGGCTTCGGGGCAAGGTCGAGGCCTTAGAGGCCACTTTGGTTCGGTATCGAAAGAGGGCTCGCGACACTGATGCGGCCTTCCATTATTACAGGAACAAGTCTGAAGCCCTAAGTGAGGAGGCGAGCCGGCTGAGGAGGGCGATGGTGGATCGGGAGCTAGGGGGCGTTGGTCTTGGATACACCATGTCAAGTTCCTCGGTGCAGAGGCCTTCCTCCGAGAAGCTTCTTCGCGATGTGATAGTGGAGAAGGAGATGGAGATACACCGCTATAGGACCATGTTGGGTGTTTCGACATCTTCCTCGAGGGGTCGGCGAGCAGAGGGGGCTCCCTCGGCGTTGCCACTGATGGAGCGCATTCGATCCGTGGATGCCCAGAGCTCCGTGTCCGGGGTGTCGACGGTGGCAGAACCGAAGGACCGTCATGACGAAGAGAGAGTCCCAAGTCGTTTGGTCGGAGTGATCCCGCCCTTCACCGGGTCCGAGGGGCCCTAAGTCGGCGATCCCCTTTAGTTTGAGATGAGTGGAGTGGTCCTGTAACGGTATTTGCTTGTTTTCTCCGTACAGAAATAAAAGAGTATGAATAAAGCTTTCTTTTCCTTCTTTGCTCTGGCTATCGGGGTGGTGAAGGGCGGTGTAGGCGAGGTCGGGCTCCGCCGATTCGTGAGGGATCGATGCGGGGCGACAGGGAGACCTCCGGCCCGGAGTTGGGTCGAACCTGCCGAGGCGTTTGGGGATGAGACCCGAGGGAGAACCCAGATGCCGCCCCCATTGCCCGGTACTGGGTCGGCGTTGCCGAGGTATTTAACTTTTGACAAAAGGAGACTTCTTTTATACCAGACCGGGGGGGGGGGGGGGGGGGGTCGCTGAAGCGGCCCTTTACACACGAATGTTTACAAAAGTTTTAATTTACTTAAGCCACGCTAGAACCTAAGCTTGCTCTCCCCGGAATTTCATGAGGTGCTCAGCGTTCCAGGGTCGGCTGATGGGTCAGTCGTTCATATCCGTCAGTCGGTATGTACCAGGGCGTACAGCCTCGACTACGCGGTATGGGCCTTCCCAGTTGGGAGCCAGTTTCCTCTTCTTGGTTGGATCAGAGACAGATAGCTTTCGCAAAACTAGGTCCCCTGCCTGGATGCTGGTGGGGCGGACTTTCTTGTTGTAAAATCTCTCGATCCGTTGCTGATAAATGCTCCTTCGGACCGTGGACTTTTCTCGTACTTCGGCGACGAGGTCCAGGTTAGCCCTCAGGGCGGACGCATTGTCGTCTTCATCGAAGGCTATGATCCGGGGAGAAGGCAATCCGACTTCGACGGGGATGACTGCCTCAGTCCCATAGGTCAGATTGAATGGTGTCTCCCCCGTGGGGATCCTCTGTGTGGTTCGGTGTGCCCATAGTACGCTGGGCAGCTCCTCCACCTAAAGCCCTTTGGGGGAATTGTCAAGGCGCTTTTTGAGGCCATCGAGGATTTGCCTGTTCGCATTCTCTGCTTGGCCGTTAGACTGAGGGTGGCAAATGGCGGAGAAACGCTGCTGGATGCCGATGTCCTGACAGAAAGATTGGAAGTTCTGCCCTTGGAACTGGGTTCCGTTGTCCGTGACGAGGATTCGGGGGATCCCGAATCGACAAATGATGTTCTTCCAAAAGAATTGTTGCACTTGGCGCTCGGTGATGCTGGATAGTGGTTCGGCTTCGATCCACTTGGTGAAGTAGTCGATGGCGACAATCAGGAATTTCTTTTGCCCTACCGCTGGGGGGAAGGGCCCCACAAGGTCCATACCCCACATGGCGAAGGGCGTAGGGCTTGCCAGGGATCGGAGGTTGGCTTGAGGAAGCCTTTTGATGGGGGAGAATCTTTGGCAGGGGCCGCACCTCTTGACTAAGTCTTGTGAGTCTTGGAGCATGGTGGGCCAATAGTACCCTTGATTCAGGGCCTTTCGGGCAAGTGTCCTACTCCCCATGTGGCATCCGCCGATCCCCTCGTGCAGGTCTTTGAGGACGTAGCTGGCCTCGTCCCTGGCGAGGCAGCGGAGGTAGGGTTTGCCGTCGGCCAAGGTGTACGAGCGTTTGAAGAGGATGTTATCGATTATGACGAACCTTTCAGCTCGGATTCTGATTCGCCTGGCCTCGGCTTTGTCTTCAGGAAGCTCGGCCCGGTTTAAGAATTTTCGGATGGGAGTGGTCCAGTCGTCCGGGCTGGTTCCTTCTTGCACGCACATCGCTTCCGGCTCTGGGCTAATGATGCTTGGCTCCAAGAGGACCTCGACGAGCACCGTACGATCGAGGCCTTCGAAGGAAGAAGAGGCGAGTTTGGATAGCACGTCGGCCTGGGCGTTCTGTTCCCTGGGGACTCTGGCAACCGTAGCGTTGTCGAAGAACGCCAAGAGTCGTCGGACCGCCGCCAAATACCTCATCATTCGGTCGTCGCGGGCTTCGTACTCTCCGTTGATTTGATGGATCACGAGCTGAGAGTCGCTAAACGCCCGGATTCGCTTGGCACCGGCTCGGTGGGCGAGGGTCAGTCCGGCGATCATGGCCTCGTATTCCGCCTCGTTGTTGGAGGCTGGAAAGTTGAGGCGCAGGGAGTATTGAAGTAGGAATTGGTCGGGGCCACGAAGGATGACGCCCGCCCCACTCCCCGTTTCGCAGGATGAGCCGTCAACAAAGACCTCCCAGGTCGGATCCGGTTCTTCTACGTCAGGTTGCTCGGAGACAGTGCATTCAGTTATGAACTCGGCGAGGGCCTGCCCTTTAATGGCTGCCCTGGGATGATAGCTAATGTCGAACTGGCTCAGCTCGATCGACCACTTGACTAATCGGCCGGAGTTTTCGGGCTTATGGAGGACGGTCTTCAGTGGTTGGTCGGTCAGAACTTGGACGGAGTGGGCCTGGAAGTAAGGTCGGAGTTTTCGGGCTGCCATAACCAGGGCATAGGCCACCTTTTCTATCTTCGCGTATCTCGTCTCGGCCGGGTGGAGCACTTTGCTTACATAGTACAGGGGTTTCTGAACTCCTTCCTCCTCTCGGACGAGGACGGCGCTGAGGGCGTGGTCCGAGGCGGACAGGTAGAGCCAAAGCGGCTCGCCTGGTTCGGGCTTGCTGAGGAGAGGCGGGTTGGCGAGGTACCGTTTCAGCTGTTCGAAGGCTTCTTGTTGATGGGTACCCCACTCGAAGCCCCCTTTCCCGCACAAGGCTTTGAAGAAGGGGAGAGATTTCTCCCCTGATTTGGAGAGAAAACGGCCGATCGCCGCCAACCGACCCGTGAGCCTCTGAACCTCTTTGACATTCCGGGGCGGGGACATGTTGATGATGGCCTGTATTTTTTCGGGGTTTGCCTCAATGCCGCGCTGGCTGACAATGAATCCTAAGAACTTCCCCGTGGAGATGCCGAAGGCGCATTTAGCCGGGTTAAGCCTCATGTTGTGGCGTCGGAGGACACCGAAGGCTTCCTCGAGGTCGGCGACGTGGTCCGGCCCAGCCCGGCTCTTGACAAGCATGTCGTCGACGTAAACTTCTACGTTGCGGCCGATCAGGTCCTTGAAGACTCTGTTGACGAGTCGCTGGTACGTGGCTCCGGCATTTTTCAGCCCGAAGGGCATGACACGGTAACAATAAAGACCTTGGTCGGTGACGAATGAGGTCTTGGAGATGTCTGGCGGAAACATCCGGATCTGATTGTACCCCGAGAAAGCGTCCATGAAGGACAGCAGCTCGTGCCCTAAGGTCGCGTCTATTAAAGCGTCGATGCGCGGGAGGGGGAAAGGATCTTTCGGACACGCTTTGTTAAGGTCCGTGAAGTCAATGCATATTCGCCAACCTCCTGTCGCTTTCTTCACCATGACGACATTGGCCAACCACTCGGGGTAGGTGACTTCTTGGATGAATCGAGCGGACAAGAGCTTGTCCACTTCTGTTTTTACAATTAGTTGCCTCTCCGGGGCGACTTTGCGCCTCTTTTGGACGATCGGTTTAGAGTCAGGGAGGACGCTCAGTCGGTGCATGATCAAGTCTTCAGAGATTCCGGGCATATCGGAGGGCTTCCAAGCGAAGAGATCAACGTTGCGGCGGACACAAGCGATGATGCCCGCCTTCAGGTCTTCGGCGAGTGAGCAGCTCACCCGGAACCATTTTGACTCATCCTCAGTGTCGAATAGGACCTCCTCCAGTTCGTCCACGGGCTCGGGGGCGGGGCCGTCTTTCTCGGGTTCGAGTTCAACGGCGCTGAGGGGGAGTACGCCCCCTCCCCTGGTGGTAACGGAACATGACCGTGCTGCTTCGACGCTGTCTCGGACGATGCTGACCCCTTGGGGGGGGAATTTGAGTTCCAGATGGTGGGCCGAAGGTATCGCCTGGAGGGAGTTTAGCCCGGGTCGGCCGAGGATGGCGTTGTAGGCCGCCTTGGCGTGGATGACCATGAAATCCAAGGACTCGGTCCTCTTGTCAGGGTCCGGTCCAGCGGTGACGTTGAGGGTAATAATTCCCTTCACTACGACCGGGACGCCCGAAAGTTTGAGCCACGTGCATCCTGCTGGTTTGAGTTTCCCTCTGGATAATCTGAGGCTTTCGAAGGTTCTGAGGAAGAGAATATTTACCGGGTTGCCGTTGTCAACAAGGATTCGGCGAACCTCACAATTGGCCATGCGGAGGCTAACGACGAGGGCCTCGCAGTGGGGGAGGTGAACTCCTTCGGGGCCCTCTCCTGAGAAGGAGACTGGCCGCGGTTGTAGCTCAGGAGAGGGGCTGTACTGAATGGCGTTCGTCTCCTGGGTGAAGGTTCTTTGGGAAGTATCGTTTTCTCCCCCCACCGGTCCCCCGTGGATGTAGTGTAGGGTGAATGGCGTATCCATGGATACCTCGGATTCGGGATCCTGACCCTGGGTGCGGTTTGGGTTAGGCTTCGGGGTTGGTGATCCCCGGTTCCTATCACCTTGCCGACCCCGTGGGCCGTCATCCCTGTGGGTCCTCCTCGGATGGTTCGGGGCCGAGTTGGAAGCGGCCCTTCCCCAGTTGTGGGTAATCTTGCAGTTGAGGATTACTCTCCGTAGGTCGGGCTGGGCTGTCCAGCCGACGCATGTTTGGGACTCCCGAGGGGGAGCCTTGTGTTTCGACGTGCGGGGCCTGGCTTCATCAGAGGGTGGGGGCGGGTCCCGTTGGTTGACGGAGGGAGCAGCCCCCTTGCCTTTGGAGGCCATGAGGATTCGGCTGTCGATGGCCTTTGAGGGTCTGGGTCGGATCGGCTTCTGGAGCAGCTGGTTCCCACAGACTGCGCCAACCTGATGCTGTTTATTTCTGAGAAACGTGTGGAAGCACCAGGTGTGAGTTCGAACTCAATTTGTATTGAAGGAGATTGCCGCTCGTCTGCCGACCTTCAGTTGACCTTCTGGGACCTACGATAAGCTCGGAAAGATGTTGAAGGTTGGGCTCGGATCGGAAGGGCCGGATCCGAGGTCTTGTGTACCTGCAGACGGTCCTGAAACACCGGGGTTTGTCCCGGTGGCGGACCCTCCGACGCTCTAGTCAGTCTCTGTGAGAGAGTAGCAATAACTAGGTATATTTAAGTGGCAAAAGATTGATTACCTCAAAAAGGTGGGTGTGGGTCTAGTATTTATAGAGAATCCCAACCGAGTTTGGTTCCACTTGGGGGCCGGGTTTGGATCTGAAAGCCCATGGGCCTGACGTGGCAGAAGGCCCGGGGGGTTTAGGGCGGACGTGGCGATACCAGGAGTGGTATAGGGCTGACGTGGCGAAACCCTTGGCGGTATTTGGAGCTGACGTGGCCCATCGTGAGCCCTCTGTGCCTCTGGGAGAATCGGAGGGCCTAGGCTGTGCCAGGTCATCCTTCTGCCCCGCCAGAGAGGGGGGACGGCCTGAGGGACTGCTCCGGATCGGACTCCGGGGGATACTGAGGCTCGTCAGTACGAGGAGGCCGGCACTGTGAGGGCAAACACGAGGTTCGGCGCCGACCCTGAAGTGGTCCGGAGCCGAACCAGGTTGTTATTTTTGCTTTTCTGAGTAGGAATTGTATTGGGCCCTGGTTGGGCCTCAGGCCATTTTTACACTGTCACACTACCATTGACGCCCAAATGAGAGAAAAAATGCTTCCTTGCGATGCGCGCTCGCTTGATCATGATCAACGCACAGGATTGCACCACGTCACCAGGCAAATATTTATTTATTTATTTATTTGTATTAATATTTTTTTAAAATCTGAAAATTTAATTAAAAATCGAAAAATAATTTAAAATTTGTAAAAATAATTATTAATTCAGAAAATAATTTTAAAAATTCAGAAAATATAATTATTAAATTAGAATAATTAATTAAAATTTTCGAAAATTAATTATTAAAATACAGAACTTGAATAAAAAAGTCAAAAAATGATTGAAAATCGGAAAAAATTCAGAAAAATCACTAAAAATCTAGGAAATTCTGAGAATAATTTTGGGCATTTTACAAACTCAGAATAATACCGTTACACCTCGAGCAAGATTCAAACTCTGTCGAGAACTCCGATAAATTCTATAAGCCATTAAAAACGGGCGAACTACTCCTCAAAGAGTGTAAAACTCAGTCTCCAGAAGTGGGGGACTTCTGATATGGCTAAAAATAGAACCAAATCGGGACCGTTCAAATTGGACACGAATCTTAAAGCTCTCAGGGGTAAAATGGTAATTTCACCTACAAACGAGTCCGAATTGGGAACTGAATTTTTTTTCAAAGCTCAATAATCCAAAAACGGATATGTCCTATTGGGTTTGGGTAGCAACCCATTACAAACCAATTTAGATATTTAAAAATTAATTCAAATTTCTTATTATCTCTAAGAGACGGTTTAAACCAAATATCTTCTCATGAAACTATTTAAACTCTACATCTTATCCAAAAACACAGGGACACAGGGATATATGATTATCTTTAAACTGTCTCTAAAGGCGACTATAAATACCCCTCTCTCCCCACCATAAAAAAAGTAATGAATATTTTTCCACATAAACGCTCTTTCATAAAAAAGGTAATGAATATTTTTCCACATAAACGCTCTTTCATAATCGTCCTGATTACTGACTTGATCCCGGCGTATCGAATTTTTTGCAGATCAACGACAGTGGTAAGAAACCGGTTAAATGCCGGTGAAATTAAGTCAATAGGTTTACCTTATTTGATTCCAAAAGAATCAACAAATTCATCTATTTGTTTCTACACCAATATCAGCAGCAACAATGATTACATGTAATGTCATTTTTTGTTTGCAATTCTTTTAGTCGACCCCATTGACCATAAAAGACTTATCACATCTAATAAAATCAGAGAAAAAGCAGAAGAGATTGCATGGCATAATTAATTTGCAGGACCTCGATCGTGATGAAAATGCCACCATACACCTATATATTTATACAAACACATTGACTAGAATAATTTGCAGGACCTCGTGATGAAAATGCCACCATCCACCTGTACATTTATACAAACACATTGAATGGAATCGGGCCGAACCAAACAACCTCTCCGATTTGAAATTCGGGATAGTCAGGTATGAACAAGATTTCAGACATAAGAATAATCCAAGTACTTATCGATATGTGTAGCCGTACTTATTGAATTTATCTAGAGATATATAGATCGAGCCAACAACACCTGGAACAATCCGCTCGGTGCACGTAGGTGTGCATGCCCCACTGCTTGTATATATTTGCTCCCAACTGCAACATATAAGTGCACATATATATGACTTGGAAAATTGAGGGCATGCATCACGCGCGGTTCTTTTCCCCACACACGCGCGCACATATATATATATATGTGAGAGAATGGGCTAATAAATTTCAAATTATGTGTGAGAGAATGGGCTAATAAATTTTAAATAATTTGATTTTACATATTTAGACTAATTTGTATATGTAGATCAATGTGAACGGTTCGGGTTCGGATCATCTTCAGGAAGACAGAAAGGTCAAGTGCACACGAGTGTACACGGAGGCCTTGTGCACAACGGAACATTTCTCTCTCTATATATATAGTAAAGACCATACTGCTATCTATATATATAGCAGTACTACTGTAAAATCTGAAGCAGACACTGAAACTAGATGAGATTCAGTTATAAGATATTTATCGTAGTCGTTGAAGATGTTTTGTCAATAACTGATTTTACTTATACTATTGTTGGAAAACCATTTATTTACAACTGCATGACAGATGGATTCGAATGTTTTACACTCACAAAATTTGACTGAATGACTGAATGGTTCACTTACATGTTACAAATAATATTTACAAAATTCTTTTTACAAAGAAAGATAGAGAGGCACAGGAAAACCGAGAAGGGAACAGAGAAGAGAAATCCGAAAGAAAAAGAAAAGGAAAATAAATTAAACAACTTACAATAAGCAAATGAAAAGTACAACTCCCAAGAAGCCGAGGCCTGTGTATCACACAGTGTCCTTAAAACAGATTTCGCCTCTCTCCGGTTGCTGGATTGAACGGAGGCGTCTGTCTCCCAGGATGCAACGGCTTGGAGCGATCCCGTAGGCACCACGTACCACTCCCGAACTGATCAGCAGCGTTTGAACCTATCACCTGACTTACCAACACAAGGACGGACGAACAGCACAGAAGAGAAGGAGAGAAAATGATATGGTTTTGTGCAGGGAAGAAAGTAAGGGGAAGGCCTCTATTTATAGAGCCTGGGTTAGACAAGGCATTAACAGCCTTCATTGTAACGGCAGACAAGGCATTAACAGCCTTCATTGTAACGGCAGACAAGGCATTAACAGCCTTCACTGTAACGGCAGACAAGGCATTAACAGCCTTCATTGTAACGGCAGACAAGGCATTAAATACAGCACTGAAACGGCAGACAGAACCGTTTCTGCATTCATTTCAGCCGTTACAAAAAGAAAACTGTAGCAAAAAGTGGCTCTGCACGGGGTGGGATCAAATCGGTCCGGCATTCGTGTCCGCAGGTCGTGCGGGCGCACACAAGTCGCATGTAAACCGGTCCGTGATTTGCACCCCCCCCCTGCGCGCGCGAGAGAGAGCCTCTCTTCTAGCCATCTTACAATGCTTAGAAGGAGATTACTATATATCCTCTTCTATTTCCTTTGTTATTTCCGATGTGGGACTAAGTTCCCTTTAACCCATTTTCAAGAATGAAAACGTCTCACTTTGAGAGACAATTTCTCATTCACCCCTTAACCGATTTTAGCGAACCAATATATGATTTTGATCTACTCACGAAGGAGAACACAAATCAATCAAGATCTCTCAATAATTCATTGAGGATCTTACTCAAAAAATTGCTCAAAAATCGGTTCGAAAATAGTGTATAAAACACTCATTTTCTAACAATCCCCACATGAATGAAAATTGACGACCACAGACAGGACAGACTGACACGACAGACTGACACGACGGACTGACCCGACAGACTTGGTGATAGAATTCAACGATTGATTTCTGCATAGGATAGGTAGGTGTTACCCTTTGAACCTTCCCTTATGAAAATATGTTTACTTTACTAACTAAACAGTAGACGCGATGTCTTTGAACTGTTCTGCCATTTGTGTAAACGATGACATATCTCACACAGAAATCTTTCTAACGCTTTTTCAGTTCTCACTGTTATGTTCGTTTTGGCCATGAACATACGCCTGGTTCTGCAAGATTTTAACAGGAATATTGCCCTATATTATTCCCTTGGAAGCGGCCCTTCTTCCATCTTACATAGGTGATTTCTTACTTAAGAGTAACCCGCATTACTCTGCTCGGATATCCGACGCATAAGAATCATTAAAAGCCTAGCTTAACCTGTTACCTTGCGGGCATCACTGTTTCATCATGGGAATGGACATGGAAAATCCCCACAGTGATCTAACTTGGTCTTTACAATTTAGTTGTCCCTTTGAACCTAGATCTTGGGATCTCCAGTCAACTAGGTTGGGTTTCCATTGTATCGACTTATTCTTTCATGGGCTTTAGTCCCATTCCCCTCGATGATTTATCAACTAACTCTCTGTTTAACCCTTTGGTTAGTGGATCCGCAATGTTATCTTTTGACTTTACATAGTCCACAGAGATAACCCCAGTAGAGAGTAGTTGTCTAATGGTATTATGTCTTCGACGAATATGTCTAGATTTACCATTATACATATTGCTCTGTGCTCTACAAATTGCAGATTGACTATCTGAATGTATGCAGATTGGAGGCACAGGCTTCGTCCACCTTGGAATATCTTCAAGGAAGTGGCGTAACCATTCAGCCTCTTCCCCACATTTGTCTAATGCGATAAATTCTGATTCCATCGTGGATTTAGCGATCACTGTTTGTTTCGAGGATTTCCAAGAAACTGCTGCACCACCTAGTGTAAACACATAGCCACTAGTGGATTTTGAATTATCACTCGATATCCAGTTCGCATCACTGTATCCTTCAAGTACAGCCGGATATCTCGTATAGTGCAGCCCGTAGTTACGAGTAAAACGCAAGTACTTCAGTACTCTTATAATTGCTTGCCAATGCTCGCTTCCAGGATTACTCGTGTATCTGCTTAGTTTACTTACTGCATAGGCTATGTCTGGTCTTGTACAACTCATTAAGTACATTAGACTGCCTATGATTCTAGAGTATTCTACTTGAGAAATACTCTCCCCTTTATTCTTGGATAAGTGTAAAGTTAGATCTATTGGAGTTCTCGCAATTCCAGAATTATCTTTATCAAATTTTCCAAGAATATTGTCAACATAATGTGACTGGCTTAAAATAAGCTCGTCTGATGTTCTTGTGATTTTAATTCCCAATATAACATCAGCTAGTCCCATGTCTTTCATGTCAAACCTCGAGTTTAACATGTTTTTAACAGATTTAATTATCTGATCATTGCTTCCAATAATAAGCATGTCATCTACATACAAACATATAATGACATATCCATCTTCTGTGTCTTTGATATATACACATTTGTCACATTCATTGATCTTGAAGCCATTTGTCATCATGACATTATCAAATTTTTCATGCCACTGTTTTGGAGCTTGTTTCAAGCCATATAATGACTTCACCAGTTTACACACTTTCTTTTCATGTCCTGGAGATGAAAAACCCTCAGGTTGTTCCATGTAGATTTCTTCATCTAAATCTCCATTAAGAAAAGCTGTTTTTACATCCATTTGATGTACTTCAAGATTGCGTAGAGCTGCTACGGCAAGTACCATCCTAATGGAATTTATTCTCGTCACAGGAGAATATGTATCAAAGTAATCAAGACCTTCTTTTTGTTTATAACCTTTAATTACAAGTCTTGCCTTGTATTTATCAATTGATCCATCAGGTTTTATTTTTCTCTTGAAGATCCACTTGGAACCCAAAGGTTTACTACCTGGTGGAAGATCCACTAGTTCCCAAGTATGGTTTTGCAAGATAGAATCAATTTCACTCTTGATGGCTTCTTTCCATTGAGGACCATCACTAGAGTTCACTGCTTCCTTGAAGGTTTGGGGTTCTTCTTCAAGCATAAAAGTCAAGAAATCCGGACCAAAAGATTTTTCCGTTCTTGTTCTTTTACTGCGTCGAGGTTCCTCCTTGACTTCTTCATTTTGGTTTTCACTATCTTCACTGATAGTCTCATGTGTTCGTTTGGAGGAACTTGCTTCCTCCTTTGACTTACATGGAAATACATCTTCAAAGAACGATGCATTTCTAGATTCCATTATCGTGTTCTTTGATATCTCAGTGATATCGGATTTGTATACCAAGAACCGATAGGCACTACTGTTAAGTGCATAACCAATGAAAATACAATCAACTGTTTTTGGTCCTATTTTCATTTTCTTAGGTGGGGGTACTACCACCTTGGCAAGACATCCCCACATTCGCAAGTAATTGTAGGATGGCTTTCTTCCTTTCCATAATTCATATGGAGTTTTATCTTCTTTCCTTTTGGGCACCTTATTCAAAAGGTAGTTAGCTGAAAGAATAGCTTCTCCCCACAAGTTTGGTGGTAAACCAGAACTTATTAACATCGCATTCATCATTTCTTTCAATGTACGATTCTTTCTCTCAGCAACACCGTTGGACTGAGGAGAATAAGGCGCTGTGGTTTCATGTATAATCCCATGCTTAGCACATGTGTCAGCAAATGGCGATTCATACTCTCCACCTCGGTCGCTTCTTAGCGCCTTAATTTTCTTATTGAGTTGATTTTCAACCTCATTTTTATAGAGAACAAATTTCTCTATAGCTTCATCTTTGCTTTTAAGCAAGTATACATAGCAATATTTTGTGCTATCATCTATGAAGGTAATAAAATATTTATTACCACCTCTTGTTTGTATCATTTTCAAATCACAAATATCAGTGTGAATTAGATCAAGTGGTTCGGTGTTTCTTTCAACACTTTTAAATGATGATCTTGTTAGTTTTGCCTCAACACAAGTTTCACATTTGTGTTTGGAATCAATTTGGAACGTTGGTATGTGATTCAAGTTAATTAGTCTTCGCAAAGTATCATAATTAACATGTCCTAGTCTACCATGCCATAAATTGGAAGACTCAAGCAAATAAGTAGAAGAGCTAGCTTTATTCATATTATTGACCATGGTCATTACATTGAGTTTGAACATTCCACCACTCATATATCCTCTACCAACATACATTCCACTTTTAGACAAAACAAATTTGTTTGACTCGAACACTAAACGAAAACCGTGGTTGTTAAGCAACGAACCAGATACCAGGTTCTTACGGATTTCAGGAATATATGCAACATTGTTCAGAGTCAGTTCCTTTCCAGAAGTCATCTTCAAGATCACCTTGCCTTGGCCCTTTATTTCTGATGTAGCCGAGTTCCCCATAAACATTTTCTCCCCATTCTCTAATGGTTCGAAAGTGGAGAACATACTTCTATTGGAGCACACATGTCGAGTAGCTCCAGTGTCAATCCACCATTCCTTCGGATTTGAACCTAACATATTCACTTCTGATATCACAGCTGAGAGGTTGATATCGGAGACATCTTGAGCAATTCCTTGAACCAAGTTTGCTTCTCTGTTCCTGTTCCTCTTGGGAAGTCTGCATTCAGTGGACTTGTGACCCATTTTGTCACAATTGAAGCACTTGCCTTGAAACTTCGGCTTCTTGGAGATTCCTCCCTTAGGCCCCAAGTTCGGACCCTTGTTGTTGTGCTTGTTGGAACGTTGTTTATGTTCCATTACATTTGCCTTTGCTGCATGGCTGATGAGTCCAACTTTTTCAGATCCCCTATTGTCTTCTTCAATACGAAGCCTGACAATGAGATCTTCAATGCCCATTTCTTTTCGCTTATGCTTTAGGTAATTCTTAAAGTCTTTCCAACCTTGTGGTAATTTTTTAATTATACAAGCCACTTGGAAACTTTCACTTAAGTTCATACCTTCAGCATGAATCTCATGCAAGATTAGTTGTAGTTCTTGAACTTGACTGATTACTGTTTTAGAATCTACCATTTTATAGTCTAGGAAGCGGCCCACAATGAATTTCTTGGCGCCGGCATCCTCAGTTTTATATTTATGTTCTAGTGATTCCCAAAGTTCTTTAGCTGTTCTTTTGTCAATGTAAACATTATACAAAGAGTCGGCTAATCCGTTCATTATGTAATTTCTACACAAGTAATCAGCATTTTTCCAAGCATCCACAGCGGCAATGACTTGGTTATCCTGCTCATCTTTCTTAAGATCTGGAGCATCTTCGTTCAAGAACCTTGCAAGATTCAGTGTGGTCAGATAGAACATCATCTTCTGTTGCCACCTCTTAAAGTTCTACCCGTTGAACTTCTCAGGTTTCTCCCCATGGGAGACTGAGACAGGTACAACGGTGGGCATTGGCACTCGTGCCGCAGCAGCAATCGGTTCTTGTGTTGTATCAACAACCGGCACATAGACCGTTTCAGATACAACAGCATTGTCCAATGCAGTAGTCATCGTGAATCTGAAATTTACACAACACGAGTGTAAGTTTTCCAGATAAAAGAAATAAAAGAAAAACCGTGCCTCAAAATCGAAAATGAAATAAATCGAAAATCTGTTTTAAGTTTGTTACAAATAATATTTACAAAATTCTTTTTACAAAGAAAGATAGAGAGGCACAGGAAAACCGAGAAGGGAACAGAGAAGAGAAATCCGAAAGAAAAAGAAAAGGAAAATAAATTAAACAACTTACAATAAGCAAATGAAAAGTACAACTCCCAAGAAGCCGAGGCCTGTGTATCACACAGTGTCCTTAAAACAGATTTCGCCTCTCTCCGGTTGCTGGATTGAACGGAGGCGTCTGTCTCCCAGGATGCAACGGCTTGGAGCGATCCCGTAGGCACCACGTACCACTCCCGAACTGATCAGCAGCGTTTGAACCTATCACCTGACTTACCAACACAAGGACGGACGAACAGCACAGAAGAGAAGGAGAGAAAATGATATGGTTTTGTGCAGGGAAGAAAGTAAGGGGAAGGCCTCTATTTATAGAGCCTGGGTTAGACAAGGCATTAACAGCCTTCATTGTAACGGCAGACAAGGCATTAACAGCCTTCATTGTAACGGCAGACAAGGCATTAACAGCCTTCACTGTAACGGCAGACAAGGCATTAACAGCCTTCATTGTAACGGCAGACAAGGCATTAAATACAGCACTGAAACGGCAGACAGAACCGTTTCTGCATTCATTTCAGCCGTTACAAAAAGAAAACTGTAGCAAAAAGTGGCTCTGCACGGGGTGGGATCAAATCGGTCCGGCATTCGTGTCCGCAGGTCGTGCGGGCGCACACAAGTCGCATGTAAACCGGTCCGTGATTTGCACCCCCCCCCCTGCGCGCGCGAGAGAGAGCCTCTCTTCTAGCCATCTTACAATGCTTAGAAGGAGATTACTATATATCCTCTTCTATTTCCTTTGTTATTTCCGATGTGGGACTAAGTTCCCTTTAACCCATTTTCAAGAATGAAAACGTCTCACTTTGAGAGACAATTTCTCATTCACCCCTTAACCGATTTTAGCGAACCAATATATGATTTTGATCTACTCACGAAGGAGAACACAAATCAATCAAGATCTCTCAATAATTCATTGAGGATCTTACTCAAAAAATTGCTCAAAAATCGGTTCGAAAATAGTGTATAAAACACTCATTTTCTAACATTACATAATATCATTTGTTCATCGTAAATCTAGTTTGATAAATGATAAAATTAATTACATTATTCATTACTAAAATCAAACATGCTTCAATCAAGCTAATTAGAATAATTTATATTTAAAAGAAATTTAACAGTCTTAAATGAGAGATACTCTCATCAATTTTTGGGTAATTTTTTTTTAATAAAGATATCCTACATATTTGGCCAATATTTTGAATTAATTTTATATTACCATACATTTTTAATTTTCATTTTTTGAATTTTAGAAGTCTTCTCAAATTGCAAGTGGTACATAGATGAACTATGAATTTAATCAGCAAAATACTGATAATCTTGAAGAAAAAATATAAGCAACTAGAAGGGACTCTTACAGTAAGAATTTTTAAGATTTTATATATATATATATATATATATATATATATATATATACACACACTAATTGAATTGAATAATTATTATCATATCTAGGAAGTGGACATCATGAATCTTGATTCATGAAGGGGTTTCTAGATAGATCTGATCAATTATTATCATATATAGGAAGTGGACATCGTGAATCATGAATTTTAAAGTGGACATCCTGAATCTCGAAGCATTTATCTTAATGAGAAAATTGATGAGATTAATCAATTTTATTAATCTCTACTACTATAATAGGAGAAGGCCTTAGTGTAATTTGTCCTTAACCCAACCCGTGCAACGCACGTGCTGATAGATTTTTTTTTGCCCTGTTCATTCCCCCAATTTTCTCCACGTGCACAGCACGTGTATAATACTAGTATTTGATAAATTTGAGAAAATATGTAGTTCATAGATGTTTCTTATATTGTTTGATTCAAATTTGTAATCAATGTTATTTACTGTTGGATATCATTACAATTGAATCAAACAACATATAAATATCAGCACTGAGACTTAATAGAATTTCAATTCCTTCCATTAACGAGAGATCCTGACCTCTCATGAATTTTTGGGTAACTTTTTTTAATAAAGAACACCATACATATTTTGAATGGAAACTATTATAATTAGCTTGATTTAAGCATATTTAATATTAATAATAAGTAATCTAATTAATTTTGACCATTCATTAAACTTGATTTACGATGTACAGCTAATATTAAGTAAGTGCATCATTCACTCACATTTTATGAATGCAGAGGATTCGAATCCATGATAGGATTCGAATCCATGATAGATGAATAAAATGTGTATTGGAATTTGCTATGATACACTCTAACCAGCTGTATCTATTTTCTCCTATTTTTTTCTCCTTTATGTCCTCCACATATTTTAGTAGGGTATTTTAGTCATTTATTTTGTATTTTAATCTAATTATGAATTAAAACGCCCTCCTCCAAGCTCCTCCGGCTAAAAAAAATGAGATCTGAATCTATAGATCCCATTTCAGTCCGTCTTTTTTTCTTGTTACTAGACTTCCAATCTCTTACTGCAGTTAATCATTTCTACATTCCATAATTTCCTTGTAAATTTTCGGTCCTTATTCTTATCGTATCTGGCGAAAAAAATAAAATGGTTATAATTAATTACCCATCGTCAAAATTTCTATTGGCCAAAAATTCATGAGCATATTCATACTGGAATGAAGCTTAACAAATTGAGAGTATAAAATAATAATAATAATAAATAAAGGCATCAAATTAATGTTTCCAAATTGTGATGAAATTCACTTATTTTATTCTGCTAATAAACCCCTGTGTTCTACAACTAAACCCACTAGTATTTTTTTTATGTGATGAACATTTTGATAAAAAGTTAGAGTTAAACGTGCGATACATCTAAGTCAACAGTAAATAGCACGGTTCGGGCTGGAGTCGGTTGACTCTATCCGCTTACATCAAAAACAGTAAATAGCACGTACAATGAATGCCTTAATTTAAAAAAAAAAGGAAGCTGAACGGGCGATACACGTATTTTTTTAAAAATTAAGAAGGAAAACTTTTGACGTGTACGTGCGATGTACGTGTTGAAAAATAGATTTGGAGTTGCACGTGCGATGCACATGTTTGTTTGGTGACTTAGTGAACCTGAGACCTCCTTCATATTAGTTATGCATGTGCGATGTATGTGTTGGTAGATTGACAAATGACACTAAGGTCTTCTCCTATTATAATCTCTAATAATCTACTTCTACTATTTTAATGGGAGAGTTGGGGTTGTAAACAAACAAACCCTAATTTTGTAACTGAGCAAACCCGTGCAGTATACGTGCAAACTACATCCACTAAATATCCCCGTGCCATGCACGTCAAATCAAAATATACAAATTCATTTAATTTAATGACTAAACTTTTTTATAGACGTGCATCGCACGTGCATTATACTAGTAATATTATAATGGGAGAGTTGGGGTTGTCATTTGTCAACATACAAACCCGTGCGTTACACGTGCAACTCCAACTCTCTCATTAATTACAACAACAAAAAAACCAAATAAAAAAAATTTCACCTATTTAAAACGTGGGTCAACATACAAACCTGTGCGTTACACGTGCAACTCCAACTCTCTCATTAATTTCAACAACAAAAAAACCAAATAAGAAAAATTTCACCTATTTAAAACGTGCAACGCATGTGCAAAACAATTTAATAATATTTTTTAACACTAAACATGCACATGTTGCGCGTACAACTCAAATTCTATTTATAAACACGTGCATTGCACGTACAAATCGTAGCTTTTTCTTCAAAATATTTTTTCCAATTACGTGCAACGTACTTCCAACTCCAAAACTATTTCTTAACACGTACATCGCACGTGAAAATCCTCCAACTCTTATTAAAACATGCATCGCATGCGAAAAATACTAGTTAGAGATTAATTAAAACAATTAATTAGGTTCAATAAATTTCAGAGAAAACCAGGTCGATAATCCATTAATTATAGGGGATTAGGACTAGGCTTGGTTTAATTTTAATCATTAGATAAGTATAGTGATATAATGCGGCAAAAAAAAGGAAAAGAAAAGAAAAGCAAAGAAGAAACATATGCCAACAAATTATTAAATTACCTTTTTTTTATTAAATTACCCATTTTCTTGGGAAATATTTACAAGTAGCTCATATAGGTTTGCATTTGGCTAAATTATTTCAGATACTTTCGATGTAACAAATCTACACCATTAATTACTAATCGAATTGGTAAATCAAAGATAGAAATAGTAAAAGTAGACGTAGGTAATATATAGCAGTACTTCTACATATATATGTTTTTTATATAAAAATAAAACAGCCTTAGTCAAATAAATTAAAGAATCAGTAACTTTGTGACCAACTAAGATACAATGTAAGGGGATAAAAGGGGCTAGAAAGGAACCAAATTTCCAACAACCAAAAATGTTAATTAAGATTAGAGTAATGCTTTAGCCACTACCAATTTTACTATCATTTTCTTCACTACCTTAGGTGGCATAGTCCTATTGGAGAGTTTTCCCACCTACTCTATCATCCCCTACCTATTGGAGTGTGCCACCTAAGGTAGTGAAGATAAATGTAGTGAAATTGGTAGTGACTCTAGCATTACTCTTAAGATTAAAAGCCTCTGCATTAAGTGAAAGACCTGCTTGATTGGCAACCCGAATAATGTGGAAAACCTTCAAGTTGGGGTCTGCTTCGAGAATTGACCATCTTCGAGCACTAGGTATTCCCAATTCCATGGTTGCCGATGTTACCACCCACAGTGAACCATTTCATCACGAATCTCCGAAGACTCACAAATAGACGAACTAATTCGCTTTGATGCCAACCACTTGTCCATTAATACTTGCAGCGAACCTATATATATATTACCTGTTTGCATAGATTCATTGCAAACTCACCCCCAGCCATTGGATCAAGTTGTTCATGATCTAACGGCCAAGGTCTCCCCCGTCCATCCACCCCTCCTCCTCATGTAAAGCCCAGCGGGTATTTCACCCTAAAATACCCCTCCACCCCTTTACTCTCTCAATCTCCTATCTCTCTCGCTAAACCTATTTTATCGTGTCCTCAGCTAGTACTTTCAAAGAAAATTATTTGTTTGCAATAGGAATACTAGCCTGAAAAAGTTGATCCATAATTATCTTATCTGATTTCGACACACTATGATTTTAGGACAACAAATGTCCTCTACCAGGGAAAGTAAATTCATAATTGTATGGTTCCTGAAATGAATAAAAACACTCATGTATTACTTTCTTCATATAGTTACACACGAACGAAAGCTTTACAACCCGTTCTAGAATTACTTCCCGGCCTAACATCCTTATGCTGACTCGGTCACATCCGACATAGATATGATTTATCTACTACATCAGTTCCCTTTAATTTATTCTTACCCTTACACATTTGGAAACACACACATCTAGCATAACTCCTATAAAAGTTTTCTACTTCCTCTGGAGAATGAAACGACATACATATCTCCGATTTGATTTGCTCATCAACTTGCAACCTAGATTCACCTTCTTGTGAAGACACAAAATTGTCGTTGGCAACAAAATTCTTTTCATCATTCTCCATATCTCACATCAAAAATCAAATATCTAACATCAAACATCAAACCGAATGACATTTGATACATCTAGTACTTGCAAATTACATTTGATTATATCAAAATGACTAAAAAACTTTCTGATATTGAAAAAAGTGTGAGAAAACATAGAAATCAGCACAAAGACAACCAAAAATTATAAAGCTTTGCGAGTAAGTCGAATTCACCACACACAAACTAACGCAATTTGTAAAAGTGAGTTTCTACTAACGGTTTGCAAGATACGGTCATATATCACTTTATTTTTGTTTTAGGTAAATAGAGAATAGCACCCCTGATCTATGAGATCAAAGTAATAAACCCCCTTAAACTATCGATCAAAGCGATAAAATCCCTAAATCAGAATTGCAGTCAACTCCAGTACGGAAATCATGTGAAATGTCCAAATTGCCTTTGTTCTTCACTGTTTCTCTCCCTCCAAAAAAATGAAAAAAAAACCTTTAAAAAAACCCAAAAAAAGCCAAAAAATTTCACACACGCTCTCTCTCCCAAATCCAAATCCAAATCCAAAATTTATGGCTGTTAGGTTTTGTTTTTTTCTTTTTTTTATCTAAAGGAGGGCGACGATGGGGTCGGGGATGATGGGGAGAGAATGTGTTTTGGTGCTGGGGGAAGGTGGCAGGATCTTGAGGAGGTGGCGGTGGGGTTGGAGGAGGCGATGACAAGTTCGAGGATGATGGAGTTTGTGGTGCTGGTGATGATGATGGAGAGGTAATGGGTTTTAGTGCTGGCGAGATGATGATGGAGAGGGATTGCAGTTGAATTTTGGATTTGGATTGAATTTTGATTTAGATTTGGGAGGGGGGGGGAGAGAGAGAATTTTGATTTCGATTTCGATTTGGATTTGTTTGTATTTATATTTTTATTTTGGAATTTAGATTTGAATTTTCAATTGGATGATGGTGGTGGAGATTGGGGCTGTCCGTGGTGGTGATGATGGTGGTGGTGAAGGCCAGGGCTAACAATTTTGGGAGAGAGAAAGGTGGTGGAGTTTGGGGCTACTGGGGCTATCGTTTTTGGGAGAGAGAAAGAGAGAGAGAGAGTGTGTGTGTGTGTGTGTGTGTGTGTGAATTTTTTTGTGTTTTAAAATATAAGGGGCATTTTGGACTTTTCACACAGTTTTTAAAGGTTTTTCTTACGAGATTGGAATGTGATTCTTAGTTTGGGGGGGGGGAGGTAATCTATTGCTTTGATCGATAGTTTAGGGAGTTTATTTCTTTGACCCCATAGATCAGGGGGTGTTTTTGCTATTTATTTTTTTTTTTTTTCTTGTATGCAAGTGATACATTGTCATATATTACCAATCCGGAGTCAAAACTCATTTTTACAAGTTGTGTTAGATTATGTGTGGTAAACCCAATCTACTTACAAAGTTTCGTAATTTTTTAGTTTTCATTGTGCAGTTTTACAAATATCAAACAACAACAACTCCAAAATTATAGTTGTAATTGTAGTTTTTGTTTTTTTATATTTGTATAACCATACAAACGGTAACAAAAAATTACAAAACTTTGTGAGTAGGTCAGATTTATCACACACAAGCTAACACAACTTATAAATTTGAGTTACGACTTATGGTTTGTGAGATACGGTCATGTATCACTTTATTTTGTTTTTTCTTGTAAGCATGTAATACATAGCCGTATCTCACAACCGTGAGTCGAAACTTAATTCAAAACTTGCGTTAGCTTGTGTGTTGTGAATCTGACCTACTCGCAAAGTTTCATAATTTTTTTATTTTCATTTGTGCGGTTTTACAAATATCAAACAAAAACAAATTCAAAATTATAGTTGTAGTTGTAGTTGTTGGTGTTTAATTTTTGTAAAATCACACAAATGACAACAAAAATTATGAAATTTTGCGACACCACACACAAGCTAACACAACTTGTAGAAGTGAGTTTTGACTCATGGTTTGCGAGATACGGCTATATATCACTTTATTTTATTTTTTCTTGTATGCAAGTGATACATTGTTATATCTCGCAAATCGTGAGTAGAAACTCACTTGTACAAGTTGCATTAACTTGTGTGTGATGAATCTGACATACTCACAAAGTTTCATAATTTTTTGTTGTCGTTTGTGCAGTTTTACAATTATCAAAATAACTAAAACAACATCTATATTTTTCAAATTGAGCGAACAAAAATAACTACATCTATAATTGTACCATCTATAAACATCAAACAACTATATTCTATACACATCAAACAACTACATTTATATAACTACACATCACAAAAATAAATTTGAAAAGTAATTTGTGATGTTATTGATTATGAATAGCAAGTAATGATGGCCAATTATACAAACAAGGGGCTTTCGATTACCTTGCACAATGCGGAGTTTAACGGCGTAGATATTGTCGGTGATGTGTACGAAGTTTAACGGTGAAATAAGGTTTCAAGCTTTTGATTGGGTTTCGAAGACTATATGAAAAGGAGCATGTTAGGGTGTGTCGTCGAGATGTCGAGAGAGAAAGAGAGAGAGAGAAAGAGAAAGCGGGTTGTCGGGCTGTCGTAAATTTTGGGTTTCGGGAAGAGGGGGAGAAGGAGGGATTTTGTGGGTGTTGGGTTCGAAAGAGAGAGATGCATCGAAGAGTGAGAGTGAATCGAGGGAGAGTGAGAGAGAGAGAGCGAGGAGGAGGAGGAGCTTCGGTGCTGGGGTTTCAGGTTAGGTTTCTGGGAAAAAGAAACAAGAAAGAGAGAGATGAACAAGGGAGGGAGAGAGTGAGAGAGGTAAAGAAGTATTTGGAGTGAGAGAGGTAAAGAAGGATAGGAACAACTTGCTCATTTAGTAAATAAGCAATTGATGAGGTGTCATGCATGTGATACATTAAGAAACTAACCATTTTTAAGATTTGTCAATCACATACATGTCACCTCATCATTTGTTAATCTACTAAATGAGCAAGTTGCTCATACATCTTTTTCCCAACACACACACACACACACACACACACACACACACACACACACACACACACACACACACACACACACACACACACACACACACACACACACACACACACACACACACACATATATATATATATAAACATTACACCTTTGCAGAATCTTTCAAAAGTAAAAATTAATTCATCTAGTAATTGCTTTTTAGGATTTATGTCTAGGGTTTGTTCGATAAAGGCATGAATTCTAAAGCACAATTTCTTTGTTCTTTCTTTAGTTTGCTCTGAGTAACGAAATGTCTTATAATATTTGTATCACAATAAAAACAACTTTGTGAAATTTATTTTCTTTGTTACAACTTTGGCTACAAAATTTTTGCAATAAATCCAAATATGATTGAGAGACACAAAAATCAGATGAAGAGAAGAATAAAACCAATAAAAGTAAAGTAAAATAAAAAACAATAAAATCGAATTGATTTGTGTCGAGGTTTATGTATCACACAATATCCTTAAAACATATTTTGCCTCGTCCGGGTAATGGAACTTGCGTATGCGTCTGTCTCCCAGGATGCAACGACAAGAGGAGCTGACGCAGGCACCACATCACTCTCTCGAACTGGACAGCGTCTTAAATTTATCACCACAATACCGAAGACTGGAACAAGCACAAAACAGAGAGTTTGGGAAGGGAAGAGTTTATGGTGGTGTGATTCAGTGGAGAGGGGCTCTATTTATAGGGCCAGGGTTGGAGTTGTAACGGCCGAAAATGCATTAACTGTATCCACTATAACGGCAGGTAACTCCTGTAATGCACCGGCTATAACGGCAGACAGAAACATGAATGCACCACTGTAATGGCAGAAAAAACTGTTACGTGAATAAATAGCTTACAAAACAGTTTCTGCATTTATTTCAGTCTTTACAGATCGGAAAAAAATAAAACTATAGCAAAAAATGTTTCTGCACATCGGTCCGGCATTCGTGTCCGTAGGATTAGCGGGCGCACACAAGTCGTATGTAATCCGCTCAGAGATTTGCATCCCCCTGTGCTCACGAGAGAGAACCTCTTAGCTTTCTATTTTACAATGCCAAGAAAGAGGTTATTATATATCCTCTTCTATTTCCTTTGTCTTTTCCGATGTGGGGACTAAAATCCATCAACTTATTTTCGGAGATGAAACTGTCTCACTTTGGGAGACAATTTCTAATTCACCCGATAACCGTTTTGAGCAAGTAAATATATGATTTTGAACTACTCACGAAGGAGAACACAAATCCATCAAGATCTCTCACTAATTCATAGAGGATCTTACTCAAAAAATTCTCAAAAATTGGTTCGTAAATGGTGTATAAAATACTCATTTTCTAACATTTCCCACATGAATGAAATTGACCACCATAGATACGACAGACTACGTGATAGAATTCAGCGGTCGAGACCTGCATAGAATAGGTAGGTGTTACCCGTTGAACCTTGATCTTGGGATCTTCAATCAACTAGGTTGGGTGTCCATTGTATCGAATTATTCTTTCATGGGCTTTAGTCTCATTCCCTTCAATGATTTATCAACTAAATCTTTGTTTAACCATTTGGTTAGCGGATCTGCAATGTTATCCTTTGACTTTACATAGTCCACAGAGATAACCCCAGTAGAGATTAGTTGTCTAATTGTATTATGTCTTCGACGAATATGTCTAAATTTACCATTATACATATTTCTCTGTGCTCTACAAATTACAGATTGACTATCTGAATATATGTAGATTGGAGGCACAGACTTTCTCCACCTTGGAATATCCTCAAGGAAGTGGCGTAATCATTCAGTATCTTCCCCACATTTGTCTGGTGCGATAAATTCAGATTTTATCGTGGATTTAGCGCTCACTATTTGTTTCGAGGATTTCCAAGAAACTGATGCACCACCTAGTTTAAACACATAGCCACTAGTGGATTTTGAATTATCATGAGATATCTAGTTTGCATCACTATATCCTTCATGTACAGCCGAATATCTTGTATAATGCATCCCATAGTTATGAGTAAAATGCAAGTACTTCAGTACTCTTGTAATTTACTGTCAATGCTCACTTCCAGGATTACTCTATATCTATTTAGTTTATTCACCGCATAGGCTATGTCTAATCTTGTACAGCTCATTAAATACATCAGACTACCTATGATTCTAGAGTATTTTACTTGAGAAATACTCTCACCTTTATTCTTGGATAAATGTAAAGTTAAATCTATTGGAGTTCTGAAAACTCCAGAATTATCTTTATCAAAATTTTCAAGAATATTGTCAATAAAATGTGGGTGGCTTAAAACAAGCTCATCTGATATTCTTGTGGTTTTAATTCTCAATATTACATCAACTAGTCTCATGTCTTTCATGTCAAACCGTGAGTTCAACATGTTTTTAGTAAATTTAATCATCTTACATTGTTTCCAAAAATAAGCATATCATCTACTTACAAGCATATTATGACATATCCACTTTCAGTGTCTTTGACATATACACATTTATCACATTCATTGATCTTGAAACCAATTGTTATCTTTACATTGTCAAATTTCTCATGTTATTGCTTTGGTGCTTGTTTTAAGCCAAATAACGACTTTACAAGTTTACAAACTTTCTTTTCTTGTCTTGGAGCTGAATACCCCTCAGGTTATTCCATGTAGATTTCTTCATCTAAATCTCCATTAAGAAAAGTTGTTTTTACATCCATTTGATGTACTTCAAGATTGCACAAGGCTGCTATTGCAAGTACCATCCTAATAGAATTTATTTTCGTCACAGGAGAATATGTATAAAAGTAATCCAGGCCTTCCTTTTGTCTGTATCCTTTGATAACAAGTCTTACCTTGTATTTATCAATTGTTCCATCAAATTTCATTTTTCTCTTGAAAATCCACTTGGAACCTAAAGGTTTACTACTTGGTGGAAGATCCACTAGTTCACAAGTATGATTTTGTAAGATAGAGTCAATTTCACTCTTAATGGCTTCTTTCCATAGAGGGTTATCACTAGAGCTCACCGCTTCTTTGAAAGTTTGAGGTTCACCTTCAAGCATAAAGTTTAAGAAATTTGGACCAAAAGATTTTTCGGTTCTTGTTCTTTTATTACTTCTAGGTTTCTCTTCAACTTTTTCATCTTGGTTTTCACTATCTTCACTGATAGTCTCATGTGTTCGTTTGGAAGAATTTGGTTCTTCCTTAGACTTACCTGGAAATACATCTTCAAAGAACGATGCATTTCTGAACTCCATTATCGTGTTCTTTGGTATCTCAGAGATATCAGAAACAACAAGAACCGATAAGCACTACTATTATGTGCATAGCCAATAAAAATACAATCAACTATTTTGGGTCCTATTTTCATCTTCTTAGATGGAGGTACTGCCACCTTAGCATGACATCCCCACATTTGCAAGTAATTCTAGAATGGCTTTCTTTCTTTTCATAATTCATTTGGAGTATTCTCTTTCTTTTTGGGCACCTTATTCAAAAGGTAGTTAGCTGAAAGAATTGCTTCTTCTCATAAGTTTGGTGGTAAACGAGAACTTATTAACATTGTATTCATCATTTCCTTCAAGGTACGATTCTTTCACTCAACAATATCATTGGACTGAGGAGAATAGGCGTTTTGGTTTTATGTATAATCCCATGTTTAGCACAAGTTTCAGCAAATTGCGAACATACTCTCTACCTCAGTCACTTCTTAGCGCCTTAATTTTCTAGCTGAGTTGATTCTCAACTTCATTTATGTATAACTTCGTCCATGCTTGTAAGTAAATACACATGACGATATTTTGTACTATCATCAATAAAGGTAATAAAATATTTATTACCACCTCTTGTTTGTATCATTTTCAAATTGCAAATATTATTATGAATTAAATCAAGAGGTTTGGTGTTTCTTTCAACACTTTTAAAGGATGATCTTGTCACTTTTGTAACACCCGACAATTTATTTGAAATTAAAAATGCATTTTTTTAATTTTTGCACGTGTGATGCACGTGCAAATTTTTATTCTCATTTTGTTGTTCTCATTTTACAAATTTTTAGCATGCATAAGTTTTAATTAGCTTTCTTTTGATCTATGGACCTACAGATTAAAATCTAAGGATAAGAGCCCACTAGGATAATTAAATTAGTTAAATCAAATGAAAGCCCATAATTCAAGCCCACTAATTACAACCTAAATTAGGTTGAACATAAACCAATACATGGCAAGCTACAAAAATCTAGTACCTAATTAGAACTATAGAATTGTATTAAAGTTGTTTTGTGTGCATGTGCATGTGCACACTTGATTTTTGGTCTGTTGGTACAAGGGGGCCGGTTTTTGGCTTGGGGGAAGGAGAGAATGAATGTGAGAGTAGTGGGGAGATGAAGAGTTTGGGAGGTTATGGGAGTTAAGCTTTTGAAAGGGTGGAAAGGTGAAGAGATGGAGGTTTTAGGAGTTAGGAAAATGGAGGGTTGTATGAATTAAAAAAAGAGTTATTAGGGTGAGATTTTTTGCACTTTAGACCCTCACAAAACCCTATAAATAGAGCCCCCATTTCTCATTCTTCTTTGCACCAAAAACAATAACAAAATAAAAGAAGAAAAGAAAAGAAAGAGAGTAAGAGAGTTTCATTGCTTGGAGGAAATTCTTGCTAGGAGAAGAAGTCATTGCTAGGAGGAGAAGCCTTGCTAGGAGCTAGGAGTTGCCTTGGAGCTAGAAGTGGTGTTCTTTTCTTTCATTAGTCAAGCTTCAAAAAGGTGGGTGTTCCTATACTTTCTAATTGTAGAATAATGCATGCTAAGTAATAAATAATGAGTAGTATGGAATTTCTTATGTGATCCATGCCATTGTATGAGATGAGAATGATAGTAATCCATGTTTGATTAACAAATTAAATTAAATCATGTTAGGGGTTAATGAGAAAAAGAATTGATTGATTATTTGTCTTACATTAGTATACATGAATATAGAAAATTCTATGTGAACAATTGATAAGTAAACAAATTATTGTAAAGAATATTTGATGTTATGAAACTCATTTGAGTGTTTATAGAAAATATAATATGCTATATCTAATTAAAAAGTATAAATGCAAATTTGTGTTATCAAATAAAAGGAAACGGATTTGAAGGTTGTTTTATTCTTTAAAATAAGATTTATAAATCTATAACTTACTGTTAAAGAGTAAACTCGAAATTGTATGAACGAAATTCAGTCTAACAAAATATTAGAACAAATAAGAGAAATCGAGTTTCTCTGAGAGAAAAGAGATACCAGAAAGTTTTGAGAAAAAGCAAAGGAATAAACTCTATGTCAACTGGCGCACTTGGCCTAGTGGTCGGAGGTTGCGTCGACTTTCTCTGTGGTCCTGGGTTCGAAACCCGCTGGGCCAAGTATATAACTTTTTTTTTTGTTGTTTTAAAATTCACCCGAAAACCTAGAATGAACATTAGAGACTTTCGTTAAAGCCTTTGAACAATAAGTCCAAATAGACTTACTGGTTGACGCGCTCTGACTTGGGCGCTGGCTCTGTTGGCTTGGGTTCGAAACCCAGGGTTAGCAAATATTTTTTTTGCTGAGGGTTTTAATACATTTGGGGAGTCCTAATGCATTTGAGAAATTGGGAAAAAAAATCCTAGTGTTATAAAATGAAATGGGGAATTTATTAAAATAGTTTCAAAGAGTTTTATGTATATTTGAGAAGTAAAAGAGACATTTTTGTGATTGAATAAGATTTTGTTCTCAAGTTAAAAATTATTTTTTTGAACAAGATTTTCATCCTTAGAAGTAAGATTTTGATGTGAGAATTAGTTTCCCTTGTTAAGATAATGCAATTATGTTGAATGAATTTCTAGATGTACTCAAATTTGACCATGAGTTTAAATTAGATGAAGGCATGAGTAGAATCATTGATTGGAAAGAATTAAGAGTAGAAAAGTAAATCATGAATAGTGTTAAAATGAGACATTGACTAAGTCGTGAAATGAATTGAAGTTGAGAATAATCAAGTTTGAGACATGTTATTGAAGAGTATGAATACTCATGGATTCTTGTACATGAAAAAATTGTGATTTAGAATTAGTGAGACCTCGGGTACCGGCACTGTTTGAAATGAAAGGTTTGAAATATATTTTTGAGATAAGGCCATGGGGCTATTTCATATTTATGAGTAAGACTGGTAGGAGGTAAAACTGATTCTAAGTTTGATAAATTATTCATGTCTTGAACTTAAGAACTAAGCACATAAGTGAAGTTGTAGTAAGACCTAGACAAACATAAGTGGGGCACTCTATATAGTCGGGTGGTGAGTTGGCTGCGGCTATTTATCGGGACTATAGGCCCAGTCGACGGACTGATGTTGCTCTGTGAGAGACGTGTTTTATTTGAAATCCAGGACTATGCGTAGTCGGACGGATAGTTTGTCATACTCCATGTATATGCGTATACCGGAGCTAGAGGGGCACTTGCGGGAGGTTCGCAAGACGAGGAGTCTGTATAACAGTCGGGCTGGGGATTGGCTGCGACGATTCTCCTGGGCTGGAATCCGTACTCGTGGAATATCTCAACTTTGTCTTATTACTGGGTAGTTTCATGGCAAGGGATCGAACTCTTTATTGTGGAGTACGTAGGCGCTTGCCCTCGGACCTATGTAGTATGGGATGCATAGAATCCAAACAAGTGTGCATTAGTATCATCCTAGTATAAAATTGTGTGCATTAGGCATTAAGGTATGGCATACACTTACATGTTTAGAGTAATCACATTTCTACACTTTATCTCATTCAAGATGTTTGTGGTTTGTTAAAATAGGGTGATGGTTATACTGTCTTCGGCTTAAAGATGATAGCCGTGTATAACATTTCTTCGGTTGCAATCAACTGACGTACCACAATCTTACATGCAGGTAATGGAAGTTCATGAAGCAATAAAGTGGATATGCTGATACTGTTCGGTTTAAATATGTTGTATTTATTTCATTGTAATCTTTTATTCTTCCGCTGTGTAAACAAAGTGTAATGTAACTCTGATGTACTATTAAAAAGTTTTAAATTTCTCTGTAAAATTGTACGAAGTGAGGTAAAGATCCTGTGGAATCTCGAATTCATTCTTATTTGGAATTCGGGGCGTTACAGATGGTATCAGAGCATGCTTCACAAGTAGTACAAATTTATAAGGAACGACACCCTAGAGTGGACACTAGCGTGTGAGTTTCGAATTATAGAGATTTAAACTTATGTTTGTGTTGCTCTATAAGATGACATTTTCCTCCTCCTTTTCCCTATAAGATGGCCAATCAGTATGATCACCAGAACAATGCGCCTTGGTTTGTTCACCCCGAGGATGAGGAGGAAGAACCAATGGAAGAAGAAGAAGAGGACACAGAAGAAGAACCAGAGGAGGAGGAGGAGGAAGAAGAACCATTTGAGATAAAAGAAGAATTTCCCGAGTCCAGGGAGATTACTCCACCTCCGCCTGATCTTCCCGAAGACTCCTCAAAAGAAGAACTTGTTCCAGATAACCCAAATAACATTGTTACTTCTCTTCAACGGGAATTGGATGCTCAAAAGTGGAGAATTAACTACTTGGAGTTACAAAGGGCTGAAGACAAGGAGCGCATCCGAGAGCTAAGCTTTCAAGTGTGCGATGTTTGAGAAGGTCCGACTCGTAAATGATCGACATTTCGCCAGGTTGGACCACATCACTCATTGGGACAAGGAAGAGCAACAGCAGAGCTTTGAAGACATCTACCTCATTGAATTGGCAGTTCTTGGAGTCGACGTCATTATTGGCATAGATTGGATGTCAGTGTACAGTGCCACCATCGAATGTAAGAGCAGGAAGTTTTGGTGAAGGCTCCAGGTGGACCATCTGTTACATTCCAAGGTAAAAGAAAGTGTAAGCAGATAGTAGCAGCTTTGTCAGAGCAGAAAGTCCTAGATGAAGTAAAGCAGATCCCAGTTGTCTGAGCATTCCCAGCTGTATTTCTTGATGATCTACCAGGACTTCCCCTCATCGAGATGTAGAGTTCAGCATCATTGTTCAACCAGGAAGTGCTCCTATTTTCAAGGCACCATACAGAATGGCACCAGTTGAACAAGATGAGATCAAGAAGCAGATCGAAGAATTATTGAGCAAAGGATTTATCAGGCCAAGTGCATCACCATGGGGAGCCCCAGTTCTTTTAATGAAGAAGAAGTATGGATCAATGAGAATGTGTATCGACTATAGAGAGTTGAACATGGTAACTGTACAGAACAAGTACCCCATTTCTCGTATCGATGACTTGGTTGACCATGTACAAGGAGCAGCAGTTTTCTCCAAGATAGATCTGCGGTCAGGATATCATCAAGTCCAAGTGAAAGAAGACGACGTGCACAAAACGGCTTTCAGAACCAGGCATGGTCACTATAAGTTCCTAGTCATGCCATTTGGAGTCACAAATACACCGGCTATTTTTATGGGCATGATGAACAGAGTTTTGCAGCCTTTCATCGATTCTTTTGTCGTTGTATTCATTGACGACATATTGGTCTATTCCAAGACAGAAGAGGAGCATGCAAAGTACTTAGCAGAGGTTTTAAGGAAGCTACAGGAACATCAGCTATATGCGAAGTTATCCAAATGTGACTTCTGAAAAATCGAAGTCGCCTTCCTGGGTCACATCCTTTCTAAGGAGGGAGTAGCTACTGACCCGCAGAAAGTTGAAGTTGTGAAAGACTGGCTAAGACCAACCACAGTGAAGGAGATCAGGAGCTTTTTGGGCTAGACTGGATATTACCGAAGTTCATTCAAGGTTACGCCCAGCTAGCAGTGCCACTCACGGGGCTCACGAGGAAGAATGTGAGTTTCAAATGGTCGGAGCAATGTGAAGCTAGTTTCCAAGAGTTAAAGGAAAGGTTGACTACCTCTCCCATTCTGGCGTTGCCAAGAGCAGCAGTCAACTACGATATCTACAGCGATGCTTCCCATCGCAGATTGGGTTGTGTGCTGATGCAGGAAGGGAAGGTAATTGCTTATGGGTTTAGGCAGCTGAGACCTCATGAAAAGAATTATCCAACCCATGATTTGGAGCTGGAAGCAATCATCTTTGTTTTGAAGCAATGGAGGCATTATGTATACGGAGAAAAGGTCAACATGTACACGGATCACAAGAGCCTGAAATACATCTATCAGCAAAGGGGCCTAAATTTGAGGCAGAGAAGATGGTTAGAAGTGTTGGAATATATCCGACCAGAAATCAAATACCATCCAGGCAAGGCAAATGTTGTGGCAGACGGGCTCAGCAGAAAGTGCAGTTTGTCTCAGCTGATCATAACTCAGAAGGAATTGGCAGAAAAATTTGACCGAGCAGGGATTGAAGTGGTCTTACAAGGTGTGGAAGCTTTCTTAGCTCAATTGAGGATTCAACCCACTTTAAAAGATAGAATTATTGATGGTCAGAAGACAGATCCAGAGATCCAGAAGATGATAGAGCAAGTTGGTATTAACAGATTGTCAGAGTTTCAGGTGAAGGATACAGTGCTGCGATATGGCGAGCGGTTGTGTGTGCCAGATCTAGCGGAACTGAAAGAAAGTATTCTTCAAGAGGCACATGCTGCTTTTTTATCAGTACATCGAGGGAGTACCAAAATGTACAAGGATATAAAGCTATACTTCTGGTGGTCAGGGATGAAGCGAGATATAGCCAAATTTGTTGCCAGGTGTGTAATTTGTCAGCGGGTCAAGGCAGAAAATCAGAAGCCCGACGGGTTGTTGCAGCCTTTACCCTTCCCGAAGTGGAAATGGGACTGTATCAGCATGGATTTCATCACGGGTTTACCCAAGAGTTCCAAAGGCAATGACACAATTTGGGTAATAATGGACCGACTCACCAAGTCAGCTCACTTCTTGGCAATGAAGCTTACTTGGTCAATGGAGAAGCTGGCAGAGATGTATGTGGGTGAGATTGTGAAGTTTCATGGAGTTCCACTGTTAATCATATCCGATCGAGATTCACGTTTCACTTCGCATTTCTGGAGAAGTCTTCAAGCAGCTTTAGGGACAAAGACTGGTTTCAGTATCGCTTTTCACCCTCAAACTGATGGGCAGACTGAGAGAGTCAACAGGGTGCTGGAGGATATGTTGAGGTGTTGTGTGTTGAATTTCAGTGGCAGCTGGGAGAGCCATTTAGATCTTGTGGAATTTTCCTACAACAACAGCTTTCAGGCAAGCATTGGAATGACATCATATGAAGCTCTATATGGAAGAAAATGCAGGACTCTGGTTTGTTGGTATAAAGTGGGAGAAAGGCAGCTATATGGACCAGAAATTGTGCAGCAGATCTCAGAAAAGATTCAGCTGATCAGAAAAATGTTGGTTGATCCACAGAGCAGGCAAAAGAGTTACGCCGACAATAGGAGGAGAGACCTGGAGTTTGATGAAGGCGACTATGTCTTTGGGAAGGTGTCTCCGTCCAAAGGGGTGATTCGGTTCGGAAGGGAAGGAAAATTAGTCCCGAGATACATTGGACCCTACAAGATATTGAAGAGGATTGGGAAGACATCTTATCGGTTAGAACTACCGAAAGAGTTGGCCCAAGTACACAATGTCTTTCATGTGTCCATACTAAGAGGTTATGTCCTTGACCCGAGTCATCATTTGCCAGAAGTGCCAGAAGGTTTACAACTGGATTTGAGCTATGCTGAGCGTCCTATTGAGATCGTGGAACTTCGAGAAAAGGTCTTGAGAAACAAGACGATACCTATGGTCAAAGTCATTTGGAGGAACCAGTTTGTTGAGGAGGCCACTTGGGAATCCGAGGAAAAGATGATGAAAAATCACCCTGAGCTCTTCCACTGAAAATTTTTGTAAACTTTTTCTTTTTCCTCTTTCTCGATCCTAAGTGTAGTTCCGGGGACGGAACTATTCCAGGAAGGGAGTATTGTAACACCCCCACAATTTATTTGAATTTAAAAATGCATTTTTTTGATTTTTGCATGTGTGATGCACATGCAAATTTTTATTCTCATTTTGTTGTTCTTATTTTACAAATTTTTAGCATACATAAGTTTTAATTAGCCTACTTTTGATCCATGGACCTATAGATTAAAATCTAGCCCAATTAGGAGAAGAGCCCACTAGGATAATTAAATTAGTTAAATCAAATGAAAGCCCATAATTCAAGCCCACTAATTACAACCTAAATTAGGTTGAACATAAACCAATACATGGCAAGCTACAAAAATCTAGTACCCAATTAGAACTATACAATTGTATTAAGGTTGTTTTGTGTGCATGTGCATGTGCACACTTGATTTTTGGTCTGTTGGTACAAAGGGCCGGTTTTGGCTTGGGGGGGAAGGAAATTCTTTAAAATAAGATTCTTTAAAATAAGATTTATAAATCTATAAGTTACTGTTAAAGAGTAAACTCGAAATTGTATGAATGAAATTCAGTCTAACAAAATATTAGAACAAATAAGAGAAATCGAGTTTCTATGAGAGAAAAGAGATACCAGAAAGTTTTGAGAAAAAGCAAAGGAATAAACTCTATGTCAACTGGCGCACTTGGCCTAGTGGTCGGAGGTTGCGTCGACTTTCTCTGTGGTCCTGGGTTCGAAACCCGCTGGGCCAAGTATATAACTTTTTTTTTGTTGTTTTAAAATTCACCCGAAAACCTAGAATGAACATTAGAGACTTTCGTTAAAGCCTTTGAACAATAAGTCCAAATAGACTTACTGGTTGACGCGCTCTGACTTGGGCGCTGGCTCTGTTGGCTTGGGTTCGAAACCCAGGGTTAGCAAATATTTTTTTTGCTGAGGGTTTTAATACATTTGGGGAGTCCTAATGCATTTGAGAAATTTGGAAAAAGTCCTAGTGTTATAAAATGAAATGGGGAATTTATTAAAATAGTTTCAAAGAGTTTTATGTATATTTGAGAAGTAAAAGAGACATTTTTGAGATTGAATAAAATTTTGTTCTCAAGTTGAAAAATATTTTTTAAAAAAAGATTTTCATCCTTAGAAGTAAGATTTTGATGTGAGAATTAGTTTCCCTTGTTAAGATAATGCAATTATGTTGAATGAATTTCTGGATGTACTCAAATTTGACCATGAGTTTAAATTAGATGAATGCATGAGTAGAATCATTGATTGGAAAGAATTAAGAGTAAAAAAGTAAATCATGAATAGTGTTAAAATGAGACATTGACTAAGTCATGAAATGAATTGAAGTTGATAATAATCAAGTTTAAGACATGTTATTGAAGAGTATGATAACTCATGGATTCTTGTACATGAAAAAATTGTGATTTAGAATTAGTGAGACCTCAGGTACCGGCACTGTTTGAAATGAAAGGTTTGAAATATATTTTTGAGATAAGGCCATGAGGCTATTTCATATTTATGAGTAAGACCGGTAAGAGGTAAAACTGATTCTAAGTTTGATAAATTATTCATGTCTTGAACTTAAGAACTAGGCACATAAGTAAAGTTGTAGTAAGACTTAGGCAAACATAAGTGGGGCACTCTATATAGTCGGTCGGTGAGTTGGCTGCGACGATTTATCGGGACTATAGACCCAGTCGACGGACTGATGTTGCTCTGTGGGAGATGAGTTTTATTTGAAATCCAGGACTATGCGTAGTCGGGCAGATAGTTTGTCATACTCCATGTATATGCGTATACCGGAGCTAGAGGGGCACTTGCGGGAGGTTCGCACGACGAGGAGTCTGTATAACAGTCGTGTTGGGGATTGGCTGCAATGATTCTCTTGGGTTGGAATGTGTACTCATGGAACATCTCAACTTTGTCTTATTACTGGGTAGTTTCATGGCGAGGGATCGAGCCTTTTATTGTGGAATACGTAGGTGCTTTCCCTTGGACCTATGTAGTATGGGATGCATTGAATCCGAACAAGTGTGCATTAGTGTCATCCTAGTATAAAATTGTGTGCATTAGACATTAAGGCATGACATACACTTACATGTTTAGAGTAATCATATTTCTACCCTTTATTTCATTTCAAGATGTTTGTGGTTTGTTAAAGTATGGTAAACGTTATACTGTCTTCGGCATAGAGATGATAGCCATGTATAACATTTCATCGGTTGCAATCAACTGACGTACCCACAGTCTTACATGCAGGTAATGGAAGTTCATGAAGGAATAAAGTGGATATGGTGATATTGTTCTGTTTAAAGATGTTGTATTTATTTCATTGTAATTTTTTATTCTTCCGCTGTGTAAACAAAGTGTAATATAACTCTGATGTACTATTGAAAAAATTTTAAATTTCTCTGTAAAATTGTACGAAGTGAAGTAAAGATCCTGTGGAATCTCGAATTCATTCTTATTTGGAATTCGGGGCGTTACAAGTTTTGTCTCAACAAAAGTTTCACACTTATGTTTGAAATCAATATTTGAATGTTAGGATATGATTCAAGTTAACTAATCTATACAAAGTATCATAATTAACATGTCCTAGTATATCATGCCATAAATTTGAAGACTCAAGCACATAAGTAGAAGAGCTAGCTTTATTGATATTATTGACCATGGTCATTATATTGAGTTTAAACATTCCACCACTCATGTATCCTCTACCTATATACATTCCACTATTCGACAAAACAAATTTGTTCGACTCAAACTCTAAACGAAATCCATGATTATAAAGCAATGAACCAGATACCAGGTTCTTACGAATTTCAGGAACATATGCAACATTATTCAGAGTCAGTTTCTTTCCAGAAATTATCTTCACGATCACCTTGCCATGACCTTTGTTTTCTGAATTAGCCGAGTTCCCCATAAGCATCTTCTCTCCATTCTCTAATAGTTCGAAAGTGGAGAACATATTTCTATTGGAGCACACGTGTCGAATAGCTCCAGTGTCAATCCACCATTCCTTGGGGTTTGAACCCATCATGTTCACCTCCGAAATCACAACTGAGAGGTTGATATCAGAAACGTCTTGAGCAATGCCTTCAATAATATTTTCTTCTCTGTTCATGTTCTTCTTGGGTAGTCTGCAATCAATAGACTTGTGATCTATCTTTTTACAGTTGAAGCACTTGCCCTGAAACTTCGGGTTCTTGAAGATTCTTCCCTTAAGCCCCAACTTGGACCCCTTGTTGTTGTGCTTTTTGGAACGTTGACTATGTTCCACCACGTTAGCCTTGGCCGCATGACTGATGACTCCAATTTTTTCAGATCATCTATTGTCTTCTTCAATACGAAGCCTGATAATAAGATCCTCAATGCCCATTTTCTTTTGCTTATACTTCAAGTAGTTTTTGAAATCTTTCCAACCTGCTGACAATTTTTTAATAATACAAGCAAATTGGAAACTTTCACTTAAGTTCATACCTTTAGCATGTATCTCATGCAGGATCAGTTGAATTTCTTAAACCTGACTAATTACCATTTTAAAATCTACAATTTTATAATTTAGGAAGCGACCCACAATGAATTTCTTGGCGTCGGCATCCTCAATTTTATATTTATGATCTAGAGATTCCCAAAGTTCTTTAGCAGTTCTTTTGTTAATATAAATATTGTACAAAGAATCGGCTAATCCGTTCATTATGTCGTTCTTACAAAGGTAATCAGAACTTTTTCAAGCATCCACAGTGGCGATGACTTGATAATCTTGCTCGTCTTTCTTAAGATTTGGATATTCTTCGTTCAAGAATATTGCGAGATTCAAGGTGGTCAAGTAGAACATCATTTTTTGTTGCCACCTTTTGAAATTCTGTCTGTTGAACTTCTCAGGTTTCTCCCTATGGAAGACTGAGACATGTACAACGGCTGACATTGGCACTCATACCACACCAACAGTCAGTACTTGTGCCGCATCAGCAACAACAGCATTCTCCGATGCTTTTTTCATTTTTAATATGAAAACACACAACACGAGTGCAAATTTTTCAGAATGAAAAGAGAATAAAAAGAAGTGCATCAAAATTAGAAAGGAAGAAAATCAAATTCTGTTTTAAGTTTCTTATAATATTTGTATCACAATAAAAACAACTTTGAGAATTTTTTTTCTTTGTTACAACTTTGGTTACAAAATGTTTGCAATAAATCCAAATATGATTGAGATGCTAAAAAATCAGAGAAGAAAGAGAACCAAACCGATTTGTGTTGAGGCTTGGGTATTGTACAATCTCCTTAAAATAGATTTTGTCTCGTCCAGGTGCTAGAACTTGCTAGGCGTCTGTCTCCCATGATGCAACAAAAAGTGGAGCTGATGCAGGCACCACGTCACGCTCTAGAACTTGACAGCGTCTGAAATTTATCACTGCAGGACAGAAGATTGGAACAAGCATAAAACAGAGAGTTTGGGAAGAGAATAGTTTCTGGTGGTGTGATTCAGGGGAGAGAAGCCTCTATTTATAGGGACAGGGTGAGAATTGTAACGACAGACAATACCTTGACTTAATCCACTGTAACGGCAGACAATGCATTGACTGCATCTACTGTAACGACAGACAATTCCTGAATGTATCGGCTATAACGACAGACAGAATATTGAATGCACTACTGTAACGGCAAACAAAACTGTCACGTGAATAAATGGCAGAAAAAATAGTTTTTTTCATTTATTTCAGCCGTTACAGATTGGAAAATTAAAATTGTAGCAAAAATTGGCTCTGCACGGGGTGGGTTCACGTCTGTCCGCAAGACGTGCGGGTGCACACAAGTCGCATGTAATCCGGTCCAAGATTTGCATCCCCCTGAGCGCGAGTCTCTTAACTTGCTATCTTATAATGCAAAGAAATATGTTATTATATATCCTCTTCTATATCCTTTGTTTTTTCCGATGTGGGACTAATATTCCTCAACTCATTTTCAGAAAAGAAACTGCCTCACTTTGGTAGACAATTTCTCATTCACCGGATAACCGTTTTGAGTAAGTAAATATATAATTTTTATCTGCTCACGAAAGAGAACACAAATCCATGAAGATCTCTCACTATTTTATAGAGGATCTTACTAAAAAAATTTGCTTAAAAACTGGTTCATAAATGATATGATGTACAAAATATCCATTTTCTAACATTGGAGTCGAGTTTTTTCCCAGCTGTAACGCACAAAATGCAGGCAGCGAATCTGCTTCGTTAAAACTTTACATGCATCTAGATGATGATGATATAATAGTAAGAACATGATTAATTGTGTACCCAAAAGTGGAAAATGAAGTGGTAGGAAAACGACTCTGAAATACTCCATATCCATCATTAGTGATAATATATCCATCCTTATCTTCTTTGTAATTTGTCATTGTTGTTCTTTTGTGTGCACTAAAGGCCAACATCTTCCAGCTAGTGTAGTTGGGTAGTGACATGCTGTTGTGGTGCAGCAGGAGTCAAGCATCCCATGGATCATCTTTGGATTTCCACTTTCTCGACCTTCTTGATTCATTGTAAATGAGAGGAAAGATACGGTTGGATTGTGAGTTTAAGACATACTCAAGAGAGTGAGAGGAAATATCTATAACTATTATAATGGGAGAGATGGGGTAGGTAAACAAATAAACAATTTTTTATTTTTTTTTGTATGTGTGCAAACACGTGCAGCGCACGTGTTGGTAGGTTTTTTTTTGTCCTTTTCCTTCCTCCTCCACGTGCATCGCACGTGGATCATACTTTTTTTTTCCTTTTCCTTCCTCCTCCACGTGCATTGCACGTGCATCATACTAGTATGTTTAAGGGGATTGTATCTATCTTCATCTGTTCAATGGTAGTTTGCCAGTTGCGACTCAGATTTGGAGAACACATGCATGTCACTGATTTGCATGGCTGAATGGGCGAAAAAGTTGCAATTTCCACTATAATATTAATTAGCTAATCTCGCTGGGACAAGAGAGTGTATGCTCCCAGTCCAAAAAAAAAAAAAAGAGAAAAGTTAATTAATAGGGAAATTTACTTGGGTCCTCGTGAGTTGTTGTCTATGTTGATAAATTGCTTCTGCAACTTTTAAAAGTGAGTATTCCGTCTTTTAATTAATTAAGTTTGTGTTTGCTAAGTTAGACATCCTTAAAATCTATGGAAGAAATTCTTTCTTCTCCTTTCAAAATTTTGGAAGTTATCAACGAAACTCTAACCATGCATGGTAATTCGAATTTTTTCCCAAACTGTCCCACTTTTTGAAAGTTTTTCTCAAACCGTCCTAGTTTTTTTTTTTTAATTCCCAAACCATCCCACTCGGTCTTTAAAAGACCGAGTTTAGTTAAAACTAACTCGGTCTTTTTCAGACTCGAGTCTTTCAAAGACCGAGTCTTAGACTTTGAAAAATCGAAGACTAAGACTTGGTCTTTTAAAGACCGAGTTAGTTTTAACTAAACTCGGTCTTTCAAAGACCGAGTGTCGATTGGGGGGCTTATTTCAGATCTGTTTCTTTCTTCTTCTCTCTCTCTATTTTACTCTATTCTATCTTCTCTAACTCATTTCCCTCAATCTAGAGCGACCTCCTACCCAACAAATCTCATCTCAATCTAAATATATTTACCAATTCTCTCCTAACCCTCTCACCTTCCACTATAAAAACCCTAAACCCATCTTTCGAAAGATCCATATTTTGAAATTTTGCTAAATTTGAAGAGAATAGCAACTTCACCTCTTCTACTCAAATATCTACGGCTCTATCCTTAAAGCTTGTGAAGGTATGATGAATATTGGCCTATAATTTTCTACTTTTTTTTATAGATTTTGTTTGTGGGTAGATAATAACTCGCATATTCGTATAAATATACGTAGATATGGATCTCGAGATTCCTATTTGGTTATACTTTGGTGGTGAAATAATTCGGGATCTAAAGATCGGTTGTTGTTATAGTGTGTTGGATCCGGAAGTAGTTTGGGTACCTCGTACCATTACATTTGCAGAATTAGTTGAGGAAATTTATGAAGTTACTAATTGGGATAGGGATCAGTGGAATGTGAAAATTTTATCTCGATACGCAGCAGGTAGAGGAGATGGTCAGTATTTTATGACAGTGCCCGTATCTACTGATAATGCTATGAAGTCAATGATTGCTAGAACATTTGATCCCAATTGTACTTGGTCTGCATTAGCATTATATATTCAGCAAATTCAAATTTTGAATGCTCAGCCACATGATATTCCTAGTTCAAGCTTCGTAAGGGTAGTACCTACACAACAGATGAGGTCTAACCCCGCTCAATCTTCACAACCAAATCCACTGTCCTCACAAGAAAACACCTTCACAAATACAACAAACCCGGATTCTACAGATGTTGAGTTGCCACGCCAACCTAGTCCGTTTCGTGACTATGTTCCAAATGACACTGTATTTGAACTCTTTCAAAATGCTACCATTAACAATAGCTTATTAGACGATGATGAAGAAGAGGAAGAAACAGACGATGAAGTTGATGATAGTGTAGAAAATAATGATGGAGACGAAGATGATGATGTAGCAAATATAACTCATACGAACAACAGTTCTAATGAAGTGAGCGCTACTGATAGCTATGCCAATGTTAATGCTCATGTTACCGAGGAGATGACACAAGGTGCTAGAGTACACCAAGTCTAATGCCCCGATTTTCATTTATGAAAATTATTATTTATTTTGCACGTAGTGTGCACGTGCCATTTTTCGTGATATGAAATCTTATAATTATTTTCCTTACGGATGATGAATATATGCATGTGGATATGTATAAATGTCCTTTAATTATTATTTTTATAAAAAAAAAGGCCTTTGTCTCAAATAAACCTAAGCCCAAAAATCTAATGTATTTTGTGTAAAAACTATTAGTTTGGCCCATCAATTTAAGCCCATAAATTAATTCTTTTAACAACAACTTGTAAGGTAAACATCTTTTAAAAGATTATTTTTTTAAAATGTATATGTACAAGTTTTTATATGGAGACTTGTGCATGCACGTGCATTTCACATACACGTGCATGAGCACCATTTTTCCTTGGCCAGTTTTTTGGAGGAGGTGGAGATGGTGTAGGGGTGGTTACATAGTTGTGGGAAGTTATTACAACTTCTACTCTCATCCTAGCCTTCCATCTCATAACTACTTTACTAAATCCTAGCCCTCCATTTCACCAAGGATTTAGTATAAATACCCCCTTTTCTCAAGTGTCTTTTACACTAAGAATTTCATTGTAAGAGAGTTATATTGTAAGAGAGTTGTGTGTGATTGTTCCTTGGAGTGCCGGTCATCACTTCAGAAGAATTCTCGGTGGCAAGGAGCAAGGAGGAGGAGTCACATTATCAAACTAGAAGGCTTCGCGGGATTCGTTTATTTCGTCAACAAGGTAGGTGTTTCTCATGACTTCTAAATTAGGACTCATGTTAAGACTGAAGATTGAATTGTGTATGTATGTGCAAACTGAAGTGATAGAATAATTGCTAAATTGATATCCTCCATGCTGTGTATAATGTAGAAAATATGAACGAATGAAAAGAACTAATGATAATTAGAGAACTGGAAATGACCATTACAGTCGACCGTTCATGTGAGCAGTCGACTGGTATATTGAAATAAAATATGTACAGTTCGGAATTCCATGAAATGAGGTATTTTAATGTGAATTGTTAACTTGATATTCTAGCATGTTAAATTGGGATTAGTGTTCATCTCTGTAAGTAAATGATGAGTGAAGAAAGATGTATGTTTAGCATCTCCTTTGAGAAAAGAAAACATTAGTTATGTGAAACTTACATTCAATCAAAACTATGTTGTGATGTTAATGAACAGATAAGAATTTCATGTTTATGTTAGTATGAACATATTGTAATGTGACAAAAACAACGTGTGTGAATTGAAGAACAGAAGGGAAAGATTATTCCTTAAATTGAAAATTTTTAACCAGTTCAGTCGACTGAATGCATGTAACAGTCGACTGTACTGAGCATGAAAAGTTGTATTTTTGAATTACCCAGAACAGCCGACTGATTTGAATGACAGTCGACTGCTCAGTTAATGAAATTTTAGATGTGGAAAGCTGCGGAACAGCCGACTGACCATGTGTAGCAGTCGACTCTTCCGAGCAGTTATTGAAGAACTTTATTTGACTGAACAAGTCGACTGGATAAGCTCCAAGTCGACTGTTCACAGTACTTTTTGATATATCAGAAATCTTATAATTTGGTTTTGACAAAGATTGTGAAACTTATGGTGAATGATTATTGGTTGTGACAGTTTAGAAGAAGTAAACTCTAATTGTCTTTGCATGAATTTATATGAAGTGAATCACTTGTTAGAAATTGTGAAATTATATGAACATGAAAGCTAGGAACATGAAAAAGAGAATCTGTTGAGATTATGAAAACGAACTCATGAGCTGGAAATGCTTAACCTTTGGAAATTGTGAATTGGAATTGAAACAAAAGATTAGCTAAGTCTCTCACCCGCAAATTGGAAAGAAATGAAATGAATTGAAATGAAAGACCAAGGTTGGTCATGTTGAATTAATGAATGAGTCCGGTTTAGTGGAGAGGCTAACTCTAGAGCTTTGATTTTGTTCATGATTCTAATAAAAACTAAGGATTAGTACATAGTAGAGATGTGATGAAAGTGAGAGAAAAAACACAAGTATGAGAGCTAGAGTTTACGGTACGGGTGTGAGCCACAGAATGCATGCTTGATGAGTCAAGACATGGCGTGGACATTACTCAGTAATGATCGGACCTTAGCAACGCTTGTGGGATGTTTGGTGACTGCAAGAGGATCATGTGTCAGGGAGGAGGCATGAATTGCCACAGAATGCATGCTTGATGAGTCAAGACATGGCATGAGATTCCCCTCTAGGGTCCTGTACACGTGCTTGTACTCATAGATCATCTAAGATACTTACCGTAGTTACAGTAGTAGATTAAGTCATGGCGAGGGATTGAACCCTATAAAGTGAAGAACGATTAAGAGGCTTGCCCTCGGACCTATGTAGTATGGAATGCATAGAATTCGAACAAGTGCGCATTAGTGTCATTTAATATAATAACTGCATTAAGGACTAAGTGCACAATCACAACATGACATCATTAAGATTTTCCCTTTTAGTTAATTTGATATGTGAACAAGTTTGTGATTTGTTAAGAAATGAGAATCGTTTTTCTGGCATAGAGAGGATGGCCATGTATAATTATTGTCGGTTGAATAAACTGACGTACCCACAGTTTGTATGCAGGATAATTGGCTCGATAAAGGTTAAAGAAGAATCAATGCTCAAAGATTATTTATTGTTGCATCTTTTGTATAAAGTTATAATTGCTCCTGCTGTCATTATTTGTAAGCCAATTGATGTATATGCTTCCGCTGTAAAATGTAAATTGTAAAATTTCATGTAACTCTGATGTAAAGAGGAAAGTTTCAATTCCTTGTAAAATTGTATCGAACGAGACGAAAAGATCATGTAGAACTCTCGAATTCAGTGTATTTTGGAATTCGGGGCGTTACACCAAGTTCCACAAGAGTCGTCTGGTTCATCCAATGTAGACGAATTGTACATTGGACAAGAGTTTGTAAGTAAAGAGTCGATTCAGCCAGCTGTCAAGGTGTATTCTATCAAGAAACATCGTGAATTTGTCACATTGAAATCTTCATCGTCAATGTACAGTGTTAAATGCAAAATGGCACCTAGAAAACGTACAATTGAGCAGATCGTGTAAGGTCCCCCAGGAGTAAGTGATGGTGGATGCCCTTGGAGGTTACGAGCAATTGTTCTAAAAGGCGAGACAAATTTTGTGGTGAAGAAGATAGTTGGTCCTCATACTTGTACGAATCCCACGTTGAATCAGGACCACTGTAAAGTTAATTCTAACCTTGTTTGTAATTTGATTGTGGGTGTGGTGAAGAAGGATATTGGTTTAACACCACGAGCAATTATTGAGATAGTGAAATTACAATATAATTATCAAATTTCATATAAGAAAGCTTGGATTGCAAAACAAAAGGCAATTAAGGGGTTGTTCGGTACCTTCGAAGAAGCATACACGAAGTTGCCTTTTCTACTAACAGCAATTCAAGCAGCAAATACAGGAACCGTTGTTCACTAGGATAAATATGAGTCTACTCCTAGCGAGGAAACATCCAAGAGAGTATTTTGGGCATTTGGTCCTTCGATTGAAGATTTCAAGTCTTGCAGACCTGTTATTAGTGTCGACGGAACTCACTTGTACGGTAAGTACAATATTGTTTTCTAATTGCTGTTTCCCCATATGCGAATGATTGTTTATTTCCATTTGCATTTGCATTTGCATTGGTTGATGGAGAGAGTATAAATACGTGGACATGGTTCATGAGTTGCATTCGGTATTATGTCATCGATCGCACTGAGTTGTGTGTTATCTCGGATCGTCATGCTGGTATATTGTCTATTATGGATTTGCAAAATGAAGCTTGGAACGAACCTAATGCATATCATCATTATTGTATGCGTCATTTTGCTACAAATTTCTTTAGTAAATTTGATAGCAAGGCATTGCGGAAAAAAGACCAAAATTATAGCGTGTCAAAACCAACCCAAAAAGTTCATGGCCAAACTTGCTGAACTTGAAACCTTCAATGTCGAGGCGGCTAATTGGTTGAAAGAGAAGCCGGTTGAGAAATGGACACTTTATGCAGATGAAGGTCGAAGATACGGCATAATGACTACGAACCTGTCAGAAGTCTTCAATTCAGTCTTGAAAGGTGTCCGTAGTTTATCGATAACTGCGATTGTTGAGATGATCTTCTATCGTCTCAACTCTTACTTTACTACTCGTCGATAGGAAGCCAGTAAGTTTTTATCTGAAGGGACGATTTTTGCTAGAAGTGTACATGAATTAATCGATAGTGCCGTGAGAGAGCAAACCGACATGAGGTTACAATGTTTCATCATCAACCTGGAGTTTTTTCCGTGAGAACGAATATACGCATGGTAAATGGAGAAAGGAAGGGTGGGAACTTGCACACTGTGAACTTGGGTACGAAAACATGCACATATATGAAATTTCATCTATATCATATTCCATGTTCTCATGTATTGGCAGCTTGTGCGTATCGTGCAATCGATCACAAGCCTTTTATTGATAAATTTTACCTTGTCACGTCATTAGCACAAACATGGGCTCCCGTGTTTCATTCTCTTCTAGATTCAGCATATTGGCCTATTATTGATGGACCACGACTCGTACCTGATACTAGTTTGTAACGTTCAAGGAAAGGCCGACCTAAATCCACGAGAATACGCAACGACATGGATGTGAGAGATAGGTTTAGCAGGGGTTCGGGGGTGAAATATTCAAGTTGTGGTTTGGAAGGACACAACAAGCGTCGATATACTAATAGAGGATCTCAAAACATTTAATTTGATTATGTGCTTTCAAATGTGTTTGTAATATTTAATTTGAACTATGTACTCAGTTTGTATGTGTTTAACTGTGGAAAATGAATGATTGTATGAAGTTTAATTGTGTTTTTATTCAAATATCAGCCTTTAAGTATTTTGGAATCAATAAGGTTCAAATTTAGAGGAATTGGAATCAATCAGCCTTGAAGCTGATTGAAAAAAAAATGTACAGGCTTAAGACTCGGTCTTTCAAAGAACGACCTTATTATAACTAGACTCGGTCTTCCAGATGATTGATAAAAAGAACTTACAGCCACAAGACTCGAGTCTAGTTATAGTGAGCTCGGTCTTTCGAAAAACCGAGCTTTGAGTACACTATTTTCCAGAAAGCAAGATGTTCTGTGGAAAAGAGTGAACTCAACAGTCGGTTTTCGAAAGAACAATCAAAATATTACTATACTCGGTCTTTCAAAGACCGAGTCTTCAATCTGATTAGAAAAAAAGATATACAGGAGCAGTCTAGTTATAATTAGGTCGTTCTTTCGAAAACCGACTGTGGAGTTCACTCTTTTCCAGAGAACACCTTGCATTCTGTAAAGGAGTGTACTCAAGGCTCGGTATTCGAAAGATCGAGCTCACTATAACTAGACTCGGTCTTTGACCAATCTGATTGAATAAAAAATTTACAGGGGCAAGAAAGATCGAGTCTAGTTATAATTAGATCGTTCTTTCGAAAACCAACTGTGGAGTTCACTCTTTTGCAGAGACCATCTTACTGTCTGGAAAGGAGTGTACTCAAAGCTCGGTTTTCGAAAAAACGAGCCCACTATAACTAGACTAGCTCAAAGACCGAGTCTTGAGCTAATTGAAAAAAAAGAACTTACAGGCACAAGACTCGATCTTTGAAAAACCAAGTATATTAATACTAAACTTGGTTTTTGAAAGACCGAGTCTAGGCTAAAATTGCACCATTTCAATTAGAACATGCATTTTCCCTTTACATTTACTTCAAACAACCTCACATACAGTTTTAACAACTTTTCAATCAACTTCAACATTCTTTTCCATCTCATAAACTTTTCAATCAACTTCGCCACAAGCTCAAACATCTCATAAACTTCTCCTAAACATCTCAAACAGCTTAAACATCTCATAAACATCTCAAACATCTCATAAACAGCTCAAACATCTCCTAAACATCTCAAACATCTCAAACATCTCACAAACAATCTCAAACATCTCAAACATCTCAAAAACATCTAGCTAACTCGAAATATTAAAACAACAAGCTAACTCGAAATATTACAATATCAAGCTAACTCAAAATATTACAACATCAAGCTAATTCAAAATATTACAACATCAAACTAACTCAAAATATTACAACATCAAACTATTACAATCAAGCTAACATATAACTCAAAATAACTCAAAAGATAAAGTGCATTATAGACAAGAATCAATTAACATGTGAACTAAAAAATGTGGTTCCTTCACGCACTTCCCTCCGCTTGAATAAACATCCGAACCTGCATTATAGACAAGAATTAATTAACTCATAAATTACGGTGAAAAAAATTAACAAAAAAAACTAACGCTAAAATGCACCTGAATTCCTACATGGTGAAAAAATCAAGGGTCGGGTGTGAAGAAGTTAGTGGGTCTCCGTTGCCTTCTACCACGTTGTAGAGTAGCCTGTGTGAGACCGGACAACGGGATATTCTCCTCTTCTTGAATCTCACCCCTACTTGCTGTTGTATCCCCTCCCCTTGAATCTCACCCACTGCTTGTTGTTGTATCCCCTCCCCTTGAATCTCACCCCCTGCTTGTTCTTCGTCTTCTGATTTGCTTAGAGGATGAGGTGGGGGCCTTCAAACAACTCTCTTTCGTCGGAGACCAGAACGGCCTCTGGTTCGATTTGTGGGAGTCCTTAGTATTGCATCTAATGTTGCTCCCTCGCCCACAAGATCAGCTTGTGCACGGCAACACGTAATCATCTCCCGTATGGTTTCCTTTGTCTGATCCGCGACGTTGCTATTCAACAAAGTAGCACATTTCTTTGCTATGGTCCAAGTCTGGCTCAACTGACAATCATCAAAAGTTGAAAGATTATGGTACTTACATATACACATACATATATAAAAACAAATTTCTGACAAAACTTCAAAAAATTAAACAAAAATTTAAAACTTAAAAATTTGCGAACAGTGGATCCCTTAGGTTGGTACATGGGAAGTTTCATGGAATGTTGATCTGCTGGTTCGGCCCCTGGTCGACGGATCGGGACTACCACTCCAGTAGGAGTCTGCAACGTCGGAGAGATATATCGTCTAGCCACTCTCTCGTATCAGGCCATGTACGCCGCTTGCACTGTGAGGTCAAATGGAGGTATGTCACCGATGATTTTGTCGAACCGGTGTACATTCTATCTCTGAACAAACGTAGCAAAGCATGCAGCCCAATTGTGTCCGGGCTGTCGACCCATTCCTATAATATTGTGCATCTCCGCATTGAATGGCTTGGCAACCGGAATCCTTTGGTGAAGACCAAAGTGGCGTAGCACTCTATCGGGGTAGTAAAACTCAACAAACCCCAAAGTTGATTAAAGGTACTTTCGTCAGCCACAGATCACGCATGTACGTGCAATTAGGCGGCAGTCGAATTACACGCTTCTTCGTGTAAGGAAGCCACACGACACAATCAACTGCCAACCTATCCAACTAATCGCGGTAGTACGTTAAGCACCTGTTGGGGTTGGCTATCCATGTAAGTTTGCCGGTCCAATAAACACTGATAAGAGGTAGCATGTGCACATCATCGGGAAGATGTATCTAGTGCCGAGATTGGATCCGTACTACGGGCCGACCGACGTGAATCCGCTCCCAACTCCATATTTGAAGTAAAATCATAGGCCCATTCATCTACACCGTACCTATACTGGCCAAACATAGACTCCGGTACAGTGATGACAGTACGACACTACTCCAACTGTAACAGCTAATGTTTCCTAGACCGGCAATTAGTGGCAAGAACATAAACGAGACGACATTACCTGACGAATTTGGAAACATTACAGTGCCAAATAGCGTGAGGATGTAGGCCCTGCAATAGCACTCCACCTCTGCCGCAGTTGAACCTGCATTCAATTTGTTCTTAAAGGTGTCCTTCAACCACTTCAACCGAACAAATTTACCACTAATCGCACGGTTTCAACTTCGACACCTAAATACTCCTCGACTATATAAACCGGGTCAAAGTCCATTGTACCTATGACTGCCTCTCCATCGATTTGAAGGCCCGGTGATTATGGAGACGTCCTGCAAAGTCACTGTCATCTCCCCAACTGGCAGATGAAAGGAGTGTGTCTCAGGCCTCTATCTTTCAAGAAGTGCTTCCAGAAGAGGTCGATCGCACTTGATGGAACTCATCCTAGCAATACCATATAACCCATAGTCTCTTAGTATCTCATGTATCTGTGGGTGCATAGGCAGTGGATGACCGGCCCTAAAGTGGCACTCCGTAGACTCACCGTTCCACACATTCTGTGATCGATGCAACGGTTGAAGAGTGAGGAGTGAAGGGTCAAAGGGTCGAGGGGTCCTGGGCCTCCAGAAGGAATATACGATGATGAAGGGACTGAAGAAGAAGTGCCCGCCTCATTTGGATTGATTTGAACCTACATAACAATAACATTTACATCAATAGACTGAAATTTTATATAATTGTATTACAATCAACAATTAATTACTTATATTAGTACTCTCGGTACGAGCACGACCACGACCACGACCACGTCCACCGCGAGTACGTGCTCTATCGCCACGTGGAGGTCTACTACTTTTTCCTTCCTCCATGTTCCCCATTGTGCGTTCCATTTACAATAAAATACAAATCACAACAACTTCAACAAAATTGTTATTAACTACACATAACCTAGATATCAAAACCAACATTAGATAACAATGCCATTTGCTACTCTACTTGTTTTTTCCATTCTCTCAAAATTAAAATTAAGAACAATGGCTACTCTACATTGTCAAGAAAATCACCAATATTGTCATATATATGACTAACATCGTCAACAAAATTGCCATTTGCTACTCTACTTGTTTTTTTTCATTTTCTAATTAGAACCAAAATGAACAACATTTGATACTCTACATTGTCAACAACAATTGGCATTTGCTACTCTACATTGTCAATAATAACACAAAATCAACTAAGCACATTCACAATAACCCAAAATTAACACAAAATTTGCTTAGCAAAAGATTGATAAATATACCGGTCGAGTAGGAGATTCCAAAGCTTGATGGTGACAATGTAGAGTACTTCTAGATCCTTCAACCAAGATCTTCCCCAACCGAAGACGAAATTAAACGAAATCTAAGATATTGGGATTTAAGGTTTTAGGGTTTAAAGAAAAATTCAAATTTGGGAAAAAAAGATAGGGGAAATCAAAAGACAATGAGAGAAGACTTGGTCTTGGGGAGTGATTCGATCAATTTGAGGGGAAATCGACCAAAAAAAACTAGGGCGGCGATGGGTTTCGTTGAGGGAGAGAGGTGGAGTATATTGAATAGAATAAAGTAGAGAAGAAGAAAGAAACAAATCTGAAATAGGCCCCCCAATCGACACTCGGTTTTTCAAAGACCAAAAACCGAGTCTTAGTCTTCGATTTTTCAAAGTCTAAGACTCGGTCTTTGAAAGACCGAGTTAGTTTTAACTAAACTCGGTCTTTCAAAGACCGAGTGGCATGGTTTGGGAATTAAAAAAAAAAAACTAGGGCGGTTTGGAAATTTCAAAAAGTGGGACAATTTGGAAAAAAAATCTGATAATTCTAAGTATACCTATTCTATTCAAGGTTTCATGAGTTTACAGATAATCAATCAATCTCTCTCTCTCTATCTCTTTCTGTTTTTTTTTTTTTTTTTTTCCTGTGTGGTTTGCCTACTTATTTAGTAAGCTTGGTTGCGGATCGTATATCTCCACCTCCGAACCCTAATTTTTTTACTTTCTGACCAATTTACTCTTATAATTAATTAGTGATTTAATCATAGATTCTTGAATAAAATGAAAAAAGCACATTCTGGTCTAAGTATGGCCAGAACTTCAAAAACTATTGCTCGAAAATGATAGGTACACTTCCTTTTCTTATACTAAGTGATACATAGGGGATCGACGTTAAGATCACTTAATTATCACTGTCAATTCGGATTAACTAAGTCTTACCCAAAAAAAAATTAGGATTAATTAAGTGATCGATAGGTCAGAGCTAACCATTGCAACAACCTACGTTGATCACCTTTCCTTGTTCAACGTTCTATACATAATTTATTGATAATCAACTGTATTACCAAATCAATATATTTTTCAATCATCTAAAAAAACATGCACCTAGATTTATTTATGTTAACAGAGTAAAAGTAGGGTATACTCTACCATTTTTATCACTATGCGAGTTTATGTCCCAAACTTCAGTATAAGTTCCACTACCAATTTCACTATCATTTTTTTTTACTACCTTAGGTGATCCATTTCTATTGGAGAGTTCTCTCATCTACTCTCTCCTCCTCATCTATTGGAATGTAGCACCTAAGGTAGTGAAAGAAAATATAGTGAAGTTGGTAGTGGATGTAGCATTACTCTTCCAAAATATACAGTCTAGGCCCGGGCATTACAGTAGCCCAGTGGGCTCATGCCGGGCCGATTCCGGCCCACTTTTTCATCCAAACTACCACCCTACCGTAGAGTTTAGATCCAGCATTTAATTATTTAAACAATTTTTTTTTTATTAAAAATTATTTAAACAATTTATTTATTATTTTTTTTTATCATAAGTCAATAGTAACGTAAATATTACAGCAATGGCCGACATGAATATACCACAATCACATGTAGCATGCGAGTCCTTGCGCCTGTACGGCCATATACCATGGAACGTGCGTACATGGCCACCATGTACGTTCGTACACCTGGCTGTCTCGCTTGAATTGGCATTGCTACGTACAATAATAAGACACCAAGGATAAGATTCCATATGTAAGTTGCTACATAATAGCATCCACAATGGTGTTTCTCATTTCTTAGAAAAAGGCAGCCACAGAAAAAGTAAATAGAGAATTTATCTGCAATGGTGGTTTGCTATAACTTTGCTAAATTTTGAAAAAGACGAGACATGTTGTTTCGTCCGGTTTTTTTTTTTTAAAGAGTTATTTAGTTAGTAATTATATATTAAAATAGTTTAATTAAATAAATTAAATAATAAAATATTACCTAAACCTAATTAATTACAAACTAACCTAGTTTAAGCACTAACCTAAGCCAAATTAACCCTCCCCATTTCTATGACGGTCCGTCCCAGCCATTTTGGCATGGGACGAGACAACATGTCTCGTCAGACCAATTTTTTGATTTTTTTTTTCCTTTAGACCGTCCGACCAATTTTTTAAAAAAAAAATTGTCAGACGAAACAAGTTATCTCGTCCGATCCCATTAAAAAATTGAAAAAAAAATTTGAAAAAAAAATTGGGACGGAACATGTTGTCCCGTCTCTTATAATTTGAGAATCGCAAATTGGTTTCTCAAAAATGAGAAGTTGGCCAAATATGCATATTATGCATAATTCGGTACAGTAGTTTGCTATAAATAAGAAACAAAATGAGAAATATCCATATATAAGAGACGGAGTTTCGAGTGCCGTCGCACCAAAAAAATTAATTTTTTTAATGGTCGGATGGCGCATGAAGTGCCGCGCACAAAAAATTTTTTTTTTTAATGGGCGGACGATACTTGAAGTGTCGTCCCTCAAAAAATAAAATTAAATTCGCAATAAAAAACAGAAGAAAACCCCCCACTTCTCTCGGACGGCACTTGAAGTGCCGTCCCACCCTCTCAGGGGGTTTTGTAATTTTTGTATTTTTTTTTGTAATATTTTTGTAATTTTTATAATTTTTTTGTAATTTTTTTTGCACTTCAACTAATTTTTTTCCTCTGACGGCACTTGAAGTGCCGTCCCACCATTTTCAATTTTTTTTCTCTCCGACGGAACTTCACATGCCGTCCCACCGTTTTTTAATGTTTTTTTTATTTTTTTCGCCTCCGACGGCACTTCAAGTCCGTTATTATTTTAAATTAAAGAGCTAAAAAATAGCATTCAAACGACTGCAGCAAAACGGCGAATTGCTATATCCATTTATCCATATATGCATATTTTGACCATCAACGACTGTGGATGCTCTAAGAGAGCGGCTTTTTCTCAAATATGGAAAAAATGCCAAAATGAGAAATAGAAAATAGTGAGTGTGCGCGCAACAGTTGTTTGCTATAATTAGAAAAAATAATTAAAAAATTTATCCGATGAAACATGTTGTTCCGTCTGAGAGATATTTTTATAATTTTTAGTAAAATTAAAATTGTGTTTGTTATTATATAGTTATTAGTTAATTAATTAGTGATTACAATAATACTAAACTAAAATTCATGAACTAAACCTTAGATTAACATTAAAATTTGGCTTTAAAATGGTTGAAAGGGGCATTTTCCTCAAACCGGACATGTTGTTCCGCCTCTCCATTTTTTAGCTCGGGCATCACAACATGTCCCGTCCGATGGATTTTTTAATTTTAATTTTTTTTTGACGGAACAAAATTTTCCGTCTGATACTTTTAAAATAATAATAATAATAATAAATTCGAGACGAAACAACTTGTTTCTTCTGATTCTTTTAAATAAATAAAAAATGAACGGAACAACATATTCCGTCCCCTATATTTTGAGATTGAACAAAAAGTTTCTCCGATTTGAGAAGCGACAGTAGCCACTTTGCAAAAAAAAAAAAAAGCAAAATAGCAAACCGATGTGGCTGCTATTTTGTCAAATTCTGGCAAAATGATAAATATAGCAAACCATTGAGGATGTTCTAAAATGTGCTTATTCCAGTTCCCTCTTAAAAAAACCCTAGTCTAGCTGTAAGGTTCTTTGTACGTACGATCATAGCGTTAATATCCGTGAATTATTCGACAAATTCACGAATCATTCGCGCATATAACAATAGCAGAATGGGTCTACAATTTGTGATGTATGCAATTTAAATGCGAGATTCGCGAATATACGGAAGATCCGCATATTTTTCGACTTAGAAAACATATAGAATTGATTTGTAAAAAGAATACATTTTTAGATCTAAATGGGTTGAAAATGGTGCTCAATGGAGGGCTTGAGAAAGTGAAAAAAAGTGAATGATTAGGGTCAACTGACATTTTTACCCATTTACTTTTCCATATATTACTTCTTAGAGCATCCACAATGGTGTTTTTCATTTTGCCAAAAATGGCTGCTACAGTAATAGCAAATAGGATCGATCGCTGCAGTGGTTGTTTGCTATATTCGTCGCATTTTGCCAAAAATTGAGTGAGACGGTATATGATATACCATCTCACAAAAAAGAAAAACTCTCTGAGGAGTTTTTTGAAATAAAAAAAACCTCTCAGACGGGATATGATCTCTTGTCTGATCTCAGACGGGATATGATATCCCGTCCTTTATAATTTGAGAATGGGTATTCTGTTTCTCATATATGAGAGACGAATATATAAAGTTTGCCAAAAAATGGCAAAATAGAAAACCGTTGCAGCATACCATTTGCTATAATATGGCAAATTGAGAAATATAAGAAACCACTGTGGATGCTCTAAGAGCATCAACAGTTGTTAGAGGTATAATATGCATATATGCAAGCAATTGCTGCAGTCGTGAAAAGATAAAAAATACATTATTTCGTCAAAAATGAAAGATGTTTCGTCTGTGATAAAAAAATAATTTAAATGAATTTTATTTCGTAGAAACCAAAAATTTAATATTAAAATAAAGTCCCATGAAAAAAAAAATCATAATTCGCATCAGACGAAACATTCCAAAGTGAATTTTGAATTTTTTTTTTTTTTGCATTATTTTTGATTTTTTGGAATTTTTAAAGGGTTATTAAAATAAAAAAAATCGTGGGACCCACATGGGATGAAACATGTTTCGTCCAAGTGGGTTTTTTTAAAATTAAGTTGTTAATTATATTTTAAATTAACTAAACCTAATTAATTAATTAATTATTTAACTAAAGTTTAATTAGAATACTAACTACACTAATTAATTAACTAAATTAGCAGCTTTAAGTTTTTTTTTTTAACAATTCAGGATTTCATCATGTTTCGTCCGATAGTGTTACGAACGAAATATCATGTTTCGTCCGAGAATTTCGTCACGCATAATATGCATATTGCTATCTTGGTTGCTATCTTTAATTTTTTACTGTAGCGAAAATGGAAAAAAAAATGGCAGAATGTCTGACGAGTGCAACGTCTATAGTGGCGAAATATGCATAATAAGCATTTTTAGCTTACGGCTGTGGATGCTCTAAGACTGTGAGTGGGATATACAGGACTGTGGAGGGACTTGAACTTGGACTTGAACGAAATAACTGGGGGGACTTGGACTGTTGAAATTTGTTTTTAAAAAATATGGAGGGACGGAACAACATGTTCCGTCCAATCCAATTTTTTTATAAAAATAAATAAAAATTGATCGGATGAAATAGGTTCTTTCGTCCAATCATTAAAAAAATATTAAAAATTTAAGGACGAAATATCTTGTTTCGTCCCCTATATTTTGGCAATTGCCGAATGCGTTGCCATATATGACAACACATTGTTCACCCATTCTCAAATTTTGGCAAAATAAGAAACGACTGCAGTTGCTCTTAGGTTCTAATAACGAGAATATCCCCATTTTACATATTTGAAGGTACATATGTAAACATAAATGGATTTATATGCAATGGCTTAGGTTATAAAATATAGTTGTTTGAAACAATAGGTACAGTCAGTTCAAAATGGCAAGTTTAAGTCAGAGAGCAATTGTTTTTGCTCAATTTTCAGTTGATGGAATAAGGCTGTATTCACATCTCCTTATTTGAGCCACGAGATTTTGGATATCTGTTGCCATCTAATTTCTTTTTAATTTGTACAACTGTGCAATGTCCTCCCTTAGATTTAACAATTGATTTTTTTTTTCAGGTTGCGTGACATCCCTAGTTTCCTCCAATCTTTCCAGCTCATCGATGGCCTCCAGAAAAATCTCTTTGGAACCCTAAATTATCGTGAATCGGGTGCGGTTCTACTTCCGAAGCTTGGAGCGTAACCTGCGGATCTTTTGACACCACACCGCTACCGCTTCTGTTCCTTGGGTGAAGAGCCCAATCTTCCATGACCAAGGGGTGAAATCCATAAACTTCAAGCCAAACCTTCTCGGATCTGAATTTTGTCGGGTTCCTCGTGTTTAATTCGCCTATGGAGATTACAATGGGGACATGATCTAAAGTTGGCATTGGGAAGGATTTGGCATATGCAAGGGAAATTTGGCCTCTTAGTCTAATGAAACTAGGACTCTATCTAGTTTTGTCATTATAGGTGTCGCTTGTATGTTAGAACAGACAAAAAGTCTATGTGATATTGGAATGTCAACCAGTTCCAAGTCCGTTATAACCTTGTTAAACTCTTCCCTAACGGCGTAGCTAGAATCTCTACCAGAATGTTCAAACGTAAATCTGGTGATATTGTTTTTCCCTCTAATAATCCAAGGGGTTTGCCAACGTGTTTAGATTGAATGGTGTTCTGTCCAGAACGTAGCTATAGAGGTAGATTTGTTTGAGCCATAAACTACCGTAGTTGTTTTAGACCGATAACAAAAATTCCCCTTGGAGTTCGTCTAAACAACTATAAATGTCAGAGTTTAGGCCAAGAGTGATTCCCTGAGGCCCTGACAAATGGGATGATAAAGGTCAGAGTTTAGGCTTCATAATCCTGGTTTCTTGAAGCCCTATGATAACTATTTTGGATGTGTTAATAACATCCCTAATCATCTCCCTCTTTCTCTGTCCCCTCATACATTTAACATTCCATAAAAGAACACTCATTGATGAAATGTTGGGGGTTGCGTGTACGGTTGGGTACTAGGGTCACTATTAGGGCATCTCTTTCTATTTTCCAATCTCTAATATTATTGAGAATGAAGACATTACGATCTATATCACCAACAGCAAGACCACAGGTTTTAACGAGATTCAAGACATCATGACTAACATGAAATTAAAAATGAATACTAGAAAATTATGCGTACATTTTTGCGTATCTTCACCATCGGTTTATATTAATTATATTTATGGCGTTTTCAGATTCCATCCCAAGAAGAAGAAGAAGAAGGACGAGAACAAGAACAAGAAGAAGAAGAAAAAAAAGAAATAAAATAAAATAAAATAAAATAAAATAAAATAAAATAAAACCTGAACTCAACCTTTTGGAAGTCACTTTCATTCTCAACTATATATTTACATACAGACAAAGTGTGGTTGGATGCCAGTTAGGCAAAGATATTGATTAATTGATACTACATAGTTATACATGTCTTTCTTTTTTGCATGTATATTATAATTGGATGTAACTTTCCTAGCCTAGAAACTTTAATTTAGGGGTTAGCTAGTTGGCTTTAAGGCTTTTGTTTTGTGGTTTAATCAGAGGTTCAGAAGCTCGAAGAGTTGGATTAGTTAAGTCACTGTTCAGTGTTGGACTTTGACTGATTAATATTCCTTGTTGTGCATTTATGTTGATGCCAGATATATAATTGTGTACGATTGTTATGGTCAAAGGACGCCCCAAATTGATTATATTAGCTCCTTCTAGTCACTAAGGGTTAAATTATGTGACTCGTACAAGTTAGTTAGAATACTTTCTTTGCTAGCTGTTGATATATATGTATGACAGGATAATCAGTACACTACAAAATATGTGCAATTTACCGGCGTATATTTTCCGGCGTTTTACCATTCGCATCGGGGTAGGGAGTGATCAGGAATGGGGCGTCAGATTGGATGGTTATACACCGGCGGCCTCTATAAAACGCCGGTGAATCATGATATTCACCGGCGTTTTATTTGTAAACGTCGGTGAATGGTATTATTCACCGGCGTTTTAATAACAAACGCCGGGGAATATATAGATACATTCACCGGCGTTCGTAACTTCAAACGCCGGTGAATTAACTGAGATAAATCCCCGCGAACCCTAACATTTCGCTCGCTAATTCCCAAACCTAATTTTCGCCGCTTCGTTTTCCCTCCTCCCTCTCTCTATTTCGCGCGCTTCGCCTCCGACCCTTCGTCATCTTCGACAGCCCAATTCGATTTCCCTCCTCCCTCTCTCTATTTCGCGGTGAATTTGCGATCGAAAACCACCGCTCGTCGCCCCGCTCTCTCTCTATCTCCTACGCCACCGCTCGTCGCCCCGCTGGTCGGCCCCCTCTCTCTCTTCGGTAATTAATGTTGATTTCTCTCCTTTTCACTGTCAAAGATGCTGAATTCATGCATCTGACTGGCATCTTAGCATGATTTTTTTTACCAAAATGGGTTCACTGTCAACTAAGTAAGCTGTATGTATACCAAAATCCTCCAAATCTGTACAAGAATTGGGTGAGAACAAACCTTGTGCAGTTTTCTTTTGTATCCACAAACATCATGATTTAGTTGGGATGGAGAATTAATAGAGAAACATATATGCTTATATACTGGAAATTTTCATTTTCTTTTACTGTGAAAGAAGCTGGAATTCATGCATCTGATTGCCTTCTTAGCATGATTTTGTTCCCAAAATGTGTTAACTGTCAACTAGAGGATGCTGGCTGTATACCAAAATCCTCCAAATCTGTACAAGAATTGGGTGAGAACAAACCTTGTGTAGTTTTCTTTTGTAGCCACAAACATCATGATTTAGTTGGGATGAAGAATTTATAGAGAAACATATATGCTTATATACTGGAAATTTTATTTTCTTTTACTGTGAAAGAAGCTGGAATTCATGCATCTGATTGCCTTCTTAGCATGATTTCTTTACCAAAATGTGTTAACTGTCAACTAGAGGATGCTGGCTGTATACCAAAATCCTCCAAATCTGTACAAGAATTGGGTGAGAACAAACCTTGTGCAGTTTTCTTTTGTAGCAACAAACATCATGATTTAGTTTGGGATGAAGAATTAATAGAGAAATATATATACTTACATACTGAAAATTTTCATTTTCTTTCACTATCAAAGATGCCGAATTCATGCATCTTATTGTCATCTTAGCATGATTTTTTTACCAAAATGGGTTAACTGTCAACTAGAGGATGCTGGCTATATACCAAAATCCTCCAAATCTGTACAAGAATTGGGTGAGAACAAACCTTGTGCAGTTTTCTTTTGTAGCCACAAACATCATGATTTAGTTGGGATGAAGAATTTATAGAGAAACATATATGCTTATATACTGGAAATTTTCATTTTCTTTTACTGTGAAAGAAGCTGGAATTCATGCATCTGATTGCCTTCTTAGCATGTTTTTTTTACCAAAATGGGTTAACTGTCAACTAAGTATGCTGTATGTATACCAAAATCCTCCAAATCTGTACAAGAATTGGGCGGAACAAACCTTGTGCAGATTTCTTTAGGAGGCACAAACATCAATGGTTTAGTTGGGATGAAGAATTTATAGAGAAACATATATGCTTATATACTGGAAATTTTCATTTTCTTTTATTGTGAAAGAAGCTGGAATTCATGCATCTGATTGCCTTCTTAGCATGATTTTGTTCCCAAAATGTGTTAACTGTCAACTAGAGGATGCTGGCTGTATACCAAAATCCTCCAAATCTGTACAAGAATTGGGTGAGAACAAACCTTGTGCAGGTTTCTTTTGCAGCCACAAACATCATGATTTAGTTGGGATGAAGAATTAATAGAGAAACATATATGCTTATATACTGGAAATTTTCATTTTCCTTTACTGTCAAAGATGCTGAATTCATGCATATGATTGTCATCTAATTATGCTAGCTGTATACCAAAATCCTCCAAATCTGTACAATATTAGTAGCCATATTAGTTTCTTTTGTGCAGGTTTATTATTATTAATATTATTATTATTATTATTATTATTATTATTATTATTATTATTATTATTATTATTATTATTATTATTATTTTGGGATGAGTAACTGATTATTAGTAGCCATGAACAGAATAGTTCATGAGTCATCCGATCTTCTTATTACCGTAATTACAGCACGACGCCATCGTTATTCGTCCGATTTCTCTTCCTCAGCAAATACCCTTTACCATCATCATCTCCTTGAACGGAAAGCCAAATACAGAGGAGACTATAGTCGAATCGATATTAGACTCGAACACAAGGTGTGCGATAAAATCCCACTAAGGTGGTTGTGATAATTTCCACAATGGTAATTTAGGATTATGTGGATAGAGTAGATTGTATTAAGATTTAATTGTTTTTTTATACATTTTTGGAACCACGATTTCTTTATTTTACAGTTAATTGTTATATCGTTTATTTATTTGCAGCTAGGGTTGGTTTTAAAAAAGGTGAAATTAAATATACAAAATGCCCTTTAATGTCAATACTATTTAATATGTCAAATTTTAATTTCAGATTGTGTACTATTGTTATAATGGATAGAAGTTGAATTAGTAAACCACGATTATCTAAGGAGTACCGTGATGGTATTAAAGATTTTATTATCTTTGCCAAACGATATTCCCGTGATCCCAACCTAATCCTTTGTCCATGCCTTCGGTGTACAAATTGTAATTTGAGGACATGTGACGTTGTACATACACATTTGGTTGTCAACGGTTTTCTTCAAGGGTACACACGGTGGTTTTGTCATGGAGAGGATCATACGTCAGCTCCTATTCGTCCGGTTGTATTAGAAAATGTAGATGAGCCCTTAGTGAACGAAGACTTAAGTGTTCCCGATGAGATGCATGCTTTGTTGCAAGACGCCTTGGGGATTCATAATGTTTCTTTCCACACCAATAATCCAACAACCCAAGTTCATAATGAGTCAACAGAAACAAACCAGATTGGTGGTGGAGTGGACGAGGAAATGCCTGACCCCACCCCTGAAAATAATAAACAGCAAGAATCCTTCGCTAAGTTGCTTGAAGATGCTAGTACTCCGCTGTACCGCGATCGCACCAAATTCTCTAAATTCTCATTCATTGTCAGACTATTTCAGATTAAATGTTTAAACGGGTGGTCAGCTAAGTCCTTCAGTATGCTACTTGAACTGTTGAATGAAGCATTTCTAGAAATATGTATTCCAAACTCAGCCTATAAAATCAAAAAATTCCTAAATTCTTTCGATCTAGGATATGAGAAGATAGCAACATGTCCAAATGACTGTATGCTTTTCACGGGAGGTAAGGAAAGTCTGGAGAATTGCGAAGTATGTGGTTCTTCAAAATGGATAGAAATACCAAATCAAGACAATCAAGCCAGTGGATCTACTAAGCGAAGTAGGAGAAAGAAGCCTGCCAAAATACTGCGTTACTTTCCTCTAATTCCTAGGCTACAAAGATTTTTTATGTCTACGAAAACTTCTTCTGATATAAAATGGCATGCTGAAGGTCGCACTAATGATGGGATTCTTAGACATCCTGCTTATTCTCAATCTTGGAAAAAATTTGATGAAAGATATCCCGATTTTGCGGAAGATCCTCGAAATGTGAGACTTGGACTAGCTAGTGATGGTTTCAACCCTTTTAGGCAAATGAGTAGTACATACAGCATATGGCCTGTTGTGTTAATACCATACAATTTGCTGCCTTAGAAATGCATGAAGCAGTCCTCATTTATTTTGTCCATGATAGTTCCTAGACCGAAAGGTCCTGGAAATGATATAGATGTGTACCTACAGCCGTTAATAGATGAACTTCAGAAATTGTGGGTGGGTGTTCCAACCTATGATGCTGTGGCTAAAGAAACATTTTCTCTTCGGGTTGCGTTGTCTTGGACAATAAATGATTTTCCAGCATATGCAAATTTATCTGGATATAGCACTAAAGGACGCTATGCATGTCCTTGTTGTGCTGACCAAACTAGTTCAAGGTGGTTGTACAATGGCAGAAAGTTTTGCTATATGGGTCATAGGAGATGGTTGCCTGACACACATATATTTCGGGCAGAGACAGCGACATTTGATGGTACCGACGAGTGGGAACATGCTCCTGGAGCTTCTTCTGGGTCAGATATTTTGAGGCGGGTAGATGGTCATCAGTTCAAATATGGAAAAGAACCACAAGTCAGCAAAAAGGGCAAGAAAAGGGCAAGGCCGGAGCAAGGTGAGGAGACCGATCTATGTGGCGAAGATGAGGATCAGAACATGACGAGTTTAGGTGCATGGAAGAAGAAGAGTATTTTCTTCAAGTTGCCGTATTGGGAATTAAACTTATTGCGACATAATTTAGATGTGATGCATATCGGAAAAAATATTGGTGAAAATTGTATAGGAACAGTTATGGGAGATGACCGGAAGACAAAGGACAATCTCAAGAGCCGACTTGATTTGAAGTCAATGGGCATCCGACATGAGTTGCACCCAGAGGAATTACCGAACGGGAAAGTACTCCTACCTCCTGCAATCTATTCAATGTCAAAATCGGAGTTGGAATTGTTTTGCAAAGTTCTACTGGAACTTAAAGTTCCTGATGGCTATTCTTCTAACATAGCAAGATGTGTCAACTTTACACTACAAAAGAAACTCGATTTCCCGGCGTTTTTTGACGTCTTTACCGGCATTTTTTTACGCCGGTGAAACTTTCACCGGCGTTTATAATAGCGCCGGTCCAAATGCCGCCGAAGCGAGCGTCGCGGAAAGGAAGGGGTCTACACCGGCGGTTTTAGTGGACGCCGGTAAATGTGATACCTACACCGGCGGCCAGAAAACGCCGGTATATGGGGGCCTCTGAGTGCCGTCTTTTACCCCCAATAGACATTCACCGGCGGCTATAAACCGCCGGTGTTCATCAATTCACCGGCGTTTATAGAAACGCCGGTGTAGAATGAACGTATACCGGCAGTCTATGACCGCCGGTGTATGTGCGTTTATGAGTGTCCGCTTTTCCCTACTTACAAGCCCCGGCGTGATCAAAAACGCCGGTGAACCCAACTACACCGGCATTTTATAAAACGCCGGTGTTTCTTTTTACCGTTACAGCTGACAGCATACACCGGTGTCTAGCGGCATACACCGGCGTTTGTGTGAACGCCGGTATATCGCACACTGCAACTAATTCAATAGATAGACCGGCGTTTTATAAAATGCCGGTCTAGCTATGCCCGTTTGTATTCCTTTCTCCGGTTGTCCGTTCGATTTCAATTCACAGTTTCTTTTACAAAGCCTGTAAACTAATTCACAACTGATTCAACCAATTTTGTTTCATATTAATGCACAAATCACAACCAAACACAAGAATAATAAAGTTTAACACGTGTCATATCCCAAATATCTCAACAAACTAATTAACAGTGTCATAATCACAACCAAATTCACCGCAAAATTAACAGTCATAATTAACAAATTAATATACCGACGAACATCCCAAATATCTCAGGTCTGACAAATATCCCAAAGTAACAGTCTGACATAACTCTCATCCAAAAAAAAAACAGTCTGACATAACAGCAAGGAGGACATAAGAACAATCATACAGCAAGGACACAAGAACAGCAAGGAGGACCACAGATTCATACCCCTCGAGGAGCTTCAGTTCTGATCATCAGCATTTTCTTCATCTGGGCGACCGCTCTGTGAAAAAAAAAATAATAGTTTAATTCAACAGTAGACCACAATACAGAATATACATATTTTTTGAACTTGCAAAAAAATCTAACTGTATCTTAAATTATAAGATCAAAGTGCCAATTGCAAATGGAATTGTTGATGATATATAGAGAGGTAAAATAATTACATTGCAATGCTAAAAATCCGGTACTTAATTTTGTTTTTTAAATATATCTAAAATAACAAAACAAATGAAAATTCAGTATCTAACTTGAAAACTCTATATTCTCCTTTGATTAGGAATATCCACTACCTAAAACAGTAAAACAAATGAAAATTCAGTATCTAAGCATGTCTTTCATGGATTGTTCAGACAATCCATGAAACTGTCATCGTGGACGGAAACCAAATATAAGAAAAATAAGAAAAATAAGATAGGGCTCATATCAAGTGTATTTTTAGGGAACTATCATCATGGAAGGAAACCAAATATAGAAGCCAGAAATGGAAACAGAAAGAAGAATTGTAGAGACTTTGGATACACCAGGCTAACATAGCGGCATTTTCCTCATCTCTCTCATCCCTTGTTTCCCTTCAGCACACGAACACAAAGAGACATGAGCAACAACAGCAAGAGCGACAAGAAAAACAATAATAATAAATCATTATGAACAAGATGTCTCTATATGGGTTTCCAGATCTCCACTCGAGCCCTCTCGTTCTAATCACAGCCCAACTAAGAACATAGACAACAGCCACTGAACAATCCAATCACAGCCCAATCAAAATTTGCCATCCTGGATCTTAATGAAATAAGCTTCATTAGCAGTAAAAGAAGATGGGGATGCTAGCAGCATACTCAGTTTGGAAGTGAACCCATTTTTGGTTAAAAAATCATGCCAAAGATGGCAAACAGGTTACTTTAATAGTACCTTAAAATGAAAATTTCCATTATCTGAGCTTATATGTTGCTCCACTAATTCTTGTGCCCAACTAAATCTAAAACCCAATTGTTGTGCATATCCGGACCATTTTGGCATACGTAGCTATAGCATCCTCAGTTCACAGTGAACCCATTTAATATAAAAAACACATGCCAAGAAGACAATCAGATGCATGAAATCAGCTTCATTAACAGTGAAAGAAGATGAGGCCTATGCTAGCAGCATACTCAGTTTGGTAGTGAACCCATTTTTGGTTAAAAAATCATGCCAAAGAGGGCAATCTGCAGGTTACTTTAACAGTACCTTAAAATGAAAATTTCCATTATCTGAGCTTATATGTTGCTCTATCAATTCTTTAGCCCAACTAAATCTAAAACCCAATTGTTGTGCATATCCGGAGGATTTTGGCATACGTAGCTATAGCAGCCTCAATTCACAGTAAACCCATTTAATATCAAAAAAACATGCCAAGAAGACAATCAGATGCATGAAATCAGCTTCATTAACAGTGAAAGAAGATGGGGATGCTAGCAGCATACTCAGTTTGGAAGTGATCCCATTTCTGGTTAAAAAATCATGCCAAAGATGGCAATCAGGTTACTTTAACAGTACCTTAAAATGAAAATTTCCATTATCTGAGCTTATATGTTGCTCTATCAATTCTTTAGCCCAACTAAATCTAAAACCCAATTGTTGTGCATATCCGGAGGATTTTGGCATACAGCTATAGCATCCTCAGTTCACAGTGAACCCATTTAATATCAAAAAACCATGCCAAGAAGACAATCAGATGCATGAAATAAGCTTCATTAACAGTAAAAGAAGATAAAAATTCTAGCAGCATACTTAGTTTGGAAGTGAACCCATTTTTGGTTAAAAAATCATGCCAAAGAGGGCAATCTGCAGGTTACTTTAACAGTATCTTGAAATGAAAATTTCCATTATCTGAGCATATATGTTGCTCTACTAATTCTTCAGCCCAACTAAATCTAAAACCCAATTGTTCAGCATATCCGGAGGATTTTGGCATACGTAGCTATAGCATCCTCAGTTCACAGTGAACCCATTTTGGTTAAAAAAACATGCCAAGATGACAATCAGATGCATGGAATAAGCTTCTTTAACAGTAAAAGAAGATGAAAATTCTAGCAGCATACTTAGTTTGGAAGTGAACCCATTTTTGGTTAAAAAATCAAGCCAAAGAGGGCAATCTGTAGGTTACTTTAACAGTATCTTAAAATGAACATTTCCATTATCTGAGCAAATATGTTGCTCTACTAATTCTTCAGCCCAACTAAATCTAAAACCCAATTGTTCAGCATATCCGGAGGATTTTGGCATACGTAGCTATCGCATCCTCAGTTCACAGCGAACCCATTTTGGTTAAAAAAACATGCCAGGATGATAATCAGATGCATGAAATCAGCTTCATTAACAGTAAAAGAAGATGAAAATTCTAGCAGCATACTTAGTTTGGAAGTGAACCCATTTGTGGTTAAAAAATCATGCCAAAGATGGCAATCTGCAGGTTATTTTAACAGTACCTTAAAATGAAAATTTCCATTATCTGAGCTTATATGTTGCTCTATCAATTCTTTAGCCCAACTAAATCTAAAACCCAATTGTTGTGTATATCCGGAGGATTTTGGCATACAGCTATAGTATCCTCAGTTCACAGTGAACCCATTTAATATCAAAAAACCATGCCAAGAAGACAATCAGATGCATGAAATAAGCTTCATTAACGGTAAAAGAAGATGAAAATTCTAGCAGCATACTTAGTTTGGAAGTGAACTCATTTTTGGTTAAAAAATCATGCTAAAGAGGGCAATCTGCAGGTTACTTTAACAGTATCTTGAAATGAACATTTCCATTATCTGAGCATATATGTTGCTCTACTAATTCTTCAGCCCAACTAAATCTAAAACCCAATTGTTCAGCATATCCGGAGGATTTTGGCATACGTAGCTATAGCATCCTCAGTTCACAGTGAACCCATTTTGGTTAAAAAAACATGCCAAGATAACAATCAGATGCATGGAATAAGCTTCTTTAACAGTAAAAGAAGATGAAAATTCTAGCAGCATACTTAGTTTGGAAGTGAACCCATTTTTGGTTAAAAAATCATGCCAAAGAGGACAATCTGCAGGTTACTTTAACAGTATCTTAAAATGAACATTTCCGTTATCTGTGCCAATTCTTTAGCCCAACTAAATCTAAAACCCAATTGTTGTGCATATCCGGAGGATTTTGGCATACGTGGCTATAGCATCCTCAGTTCACAATGAACCCATTTTGGTCAAAAAAACATGCCAAGAAGACAATCAGATGCATGAAATCAGCTTCATTAACAGTAAAAGAACATGAAAATTTCCAGTATCTAAGCATATATTTTTCTATTAATTCTTCATCCCAACTAAACCATTCATGTTAAGAAAATCAAGATGCATCTATCTGAAAAAACATGCTAAGTTTGAAAAATAAGGGAAATCAAGAGATTATACCGAAGAGAGCGAGAGAGAGAGCGGAGGAGGGAAATCGAAAATGACGAATAGGGCTCATATCAAGTGTAGTTTTATGGAATTGTCATCGTGGAAGGAAACCAAATATAGAAGCCAGAAAGAGGAATGGTAGAGAATGAGGATACACCAGGCTAACATAGCGGCATTTTCCTCATCTCTCTTTCATCCCTTCTTTCCCTTCAACACACGGACACATAGAGACATCAGCAACAACAGCAAGATCGACAAGAACAACAATAATAATAAATTATTATGAACAAGATGTCTCTATATGGGTTTCCAGATCTCCACTCCAACTCGTCTCTTTCTAATCACAGCCCAATTAAGAACAATTGGTCACAGTCACTGTTAAAGAAACATATATGCTCAGATAATGGAAATTTTCATTTTAAGATACTTTTAAAGTAACCTGATTGCCATCTTTGGCATGATTGCCATCCTCATCTTCTTTTACTGTTAATGAAGCTTATCTCATGCATCTGATTGTCTTCTTGGCATGTTTTTTTTACCAAAATGGGTTTACTGTGAACTGAGGATGCTATAGGTACGTATGCCAAAATCCTCCGGATATGCACAACAATTGGGTATTAGATTTAGTTGGGCTCAAGAATTAGTAGAGCAACATATAAGCTCAGGTACTGTTAAAGTAACCTGCAGATTGCCATCTTTGGCATGATTTTGTAACAAAAAATGGGTTCACTGTGAAACTAAGTATGCTGCTAGCATACCAAAATCCTCCAAATTAGTACAACAACACGGCTGAACAAACCTTATTAGCAGGTCATACAATGTCATCTAAGCATGTTATGTGCCAAAGTGGGGTTGGTCATATAATGCATGAACGTCACGTATTAGTTGTTTGTGAGTATGCAATAGGGTGCAGCTATGAACAGGGCTCATATCAAGTGTAGTATTACGGACTGTCATCGTGGAAGGAAACCAATTTAATATATAAGCCATATATGGAGCCAGAAAGAGGGATGGTAGAGAATGAGGATACACCAGGCTAACATAGCGGCATTTTCCTCATCTCTCTCTCATCCCTTCTTTCCCTTCAACACACGGACACATAGAGACATCAGCAACAACAGCAAGAGGGGATTGGTCCAACAATAAGTATAGATTATAATAAACGAGATGTCTCTATTTGGGTTTCCAGATCTCCACTCCAGCCCTTTCTTTCTAATCACAGCCCACTTAAGAAACATAGACGAAATACTTATAGACGACAGCCACAATGCAGACTCACAAACACTAGTACGTGTCTTTCATGCATTCAAGACCATAATCTCTTTAAAAATACCAATTTAAATACTTACCGAGGGTGGGACTTGGGATTGCTGTCCTATTAAATTGGCCATTTGTTCTTGGAGGAGTGTAACTTGTGCCTTTAAGGAAGTCATCTCCTCGTCCCGATTGGCACTTGAACTAGATTCACTCCGTCCGAATAGCCGCGAGGGGGTTGGTCCTAGGCCCATACCACGGACACGTCCATGCCTCTTCTTTCCCCTAACATCGGTCAAGGCAACTCTCTGCCGGGTACGCCAATCTGTGCGTGCCGCCGTAGGGTCAGAATATGAAGCAGAGGAGATTTCATCATACCTTTTCTGAGCGTTAGTCTGTAAAAGGACATAACAATCAGAGTTAAAAGCAGATGAGATTTCGACTACTCATTAGATATTAGTTCACAAATTACCAGAATCCGTGCTGCCTCAGGGCTCGCATACGTCCCATCCTTCGATTTGTGGGTGGCATCGAAAAAGTCAATGTCGCCAAACTCCGTAGGACCCCCAAATCTTCTGCCTATATATTAGTAAGATGAAATGGTTATAAACAAATAACTGTATGTAAAAAATGTTCAATACTATTGCGCCTACCAATTCTTCCCGAACCAGAGCGAAGCTCTGTGTACCAGCGGTGTGCAATACTAGCTGCTTTGACCGACTGGCAACTCCCACCTCCGCCCTTTTCTGTACATGCCACAATGAAGTTAGCAGAAAAATTCATTACAGTAGCCATACAACCACATACTCATTAGATTTTTGTGTGTTTAATGTAAATACCTGACCGATCGCCGAACTCCAGTAGTGCACAAAAAATTGCCAATCTGAAGGCTCCACATTTTCTGGCACATTCATTGCATTCTCCTCCTCTGAGAGGTCTTTGTCATAAAACTTCGCCTTCAAGTCACTCTTGTGGTCCCTCCACTTCTTGGAGAGTGACTTTTCTGCCCAAGGCGTAAGGGAGTCGGCGAACGAGAAGTATTGCTGCAAAATTTATTACCCATCACTAAAAATACATATTTCAATAATATATTTACGCCGACCAATTATGTATTTTAGATGAGAAATACCTTGATTGTCGTAATAGCAGTGGCCTTTGTCGTGGTTGACACCTTCGGCCAACTCTCGTATGACAAAGGAAGTATCCGGGGGTTCCTTGCTATAACCCCAATGAAGGAAAAAAATTTGCTGGCGTTATCGCCAACCGGTTGCCCGACACCGTTCACCTCCACCTCGATCCTTTCTTCATTCTGAAGCCTCCAAATATTCGTCATCTTAGTCCGCCCACGATGTTTTTTGACAGTGGGCGGCGTGCTACCCTCACCCTCATCTGTTTGACTGCCACTATTATGTAGTGGCTGCTCATCCCCATGGCTCTCGTTGCCATCATTTATATTTAACCTCTTTCCACGCCTCGGCAAGTTGTACCTGTCAAGGATTCAATAACTTCTTTAGAGATGCAAATTTAATTAATAACATGTTTATAATAACTATCATAAAATTTGTACTTTAGTAGGATTAACAAACCAACGTAATTATAAAAAAATTTAAAAAATGAGATTTGTAACAAATTAAATTACAATGATAGTTTGGTTCAAATGACACTAAGCATAGTTTAATGTAAATAACACCAACCAGTAGAAAATAGGAAGATAATTAAACCGGTGTATTAAATTGTTGTGCATATCCGGAGGATTTTGGCATACGTAGCTATAGCATCCTCAGTTCACAGTGAACCCATTTTGGTTAAAAAAACATGCCAAGAAGACAATCAGATGCATGAAATAAGCTTCATTAACAGTAAAAGAACATGAATATTCTAGCAGCATACTCAGTTTGGAAGTGAACCCATTTTTGGTTAAAAAATCATGCCAAAGATGGCAATCTGCAGGTTACTTTAACAGTACCTTAAAATGAAAATTTCCATTATCTGAGCTTATATGTTGCTCCACTAATTCTTGTGCCCAACTAAATCTAAAACCCAATTGTTGTGCATATCCGGACCATTTTGGCATACGTAGCTATAGCATCCTCAGTTCACAGTGAACCCATTTAATATCAAAAACACATGCCAAAAAGACAATCAGATGCATGAAATCAGCTTCATTAACAGTGAAAGAAGATGAGGCCTATGCTAGCAGCATACTTAGTTTGGAAGTGAACACATTTTTGGTTAAAAAATCATGCCAAAGAGGGCAATCAAGTTACTTTAACAGTATCTTAAAATGAAAATTTCCATTATCTGAGCTTATATGTTGCTCTACTAATTCTTGAGCCCAACTAAATCTAAAACCCAATTGTTGTGCATATCCGGAGGATTTTGGCATACAGCTATAGCATCCTCAGTTCACAGTGAACCCATTTAATATCAAAAAAACATGCCAAGAAGGCAATCAGATGCATGAAATAAGCTTCATTAACAGTAAAAGAAGATGAAAATTCTAGCAGCATACTTAGTTTGGAAGTGAACCCATTTTTTGTTAAAAAATCATGCCAAAGATGGCAAACAGGTTACTTTAACAGTATCTTGAAATGAAAATTTCCATTATCTGAGCATATATGTTGCTCTACTAATTCTTTAGCCCAACTAAATCTAAAACCCAATTGTTCAGCATATCCGGAGGATTTTGGCATACGTAGCTATAACATCCTCAGTTCACAGTGAACCCATTTTAGTTAAAAAAACATGCCAAGATGACAATCAGATGCATGGAATAAGCTTCTTTAACAGTAAAAGAAGATGAAAATTCTAGCAGCATACTTAGTTTGGAAGTGAACCCATTTTTGGTTAAAAAATCATGCCAAAGAGGGCAATCTGCAGGTTACTTTAACAGTATCTTGAAATGAAAATTTTCATTATCTGAGCATATATGTTTCTCTACTAATTCTTCAGCCCAACTAAATCTAAAACCCAATTGTTGTGCATATTCGGACCATTTTGGCATACATAGCTATAGCATCCTCAGTTCACAGTGAACCCATTTTGGTCAAAAAACATGCCAAGAAGGCAATCAGATGCATGAAATAAGCTTCATTAATAGTAAAAGAAGATGAAAATTCTAGCAGCATACTTAGTTTGGAAGTGAACCCATTTTTGGTTAAAAAATCATGCCAAAGAGGGCAATCTGCAGGTTACTTTAACAGTATCTTGAAATGAAAATTTCCATTATCTGAGCATATATGTTGCTCTACTAATTCTTCAGCCCAACTAGATCTAAAACCCAATTGTTGTGCATATCTGGACCATTTTGGCATACGTAGCTATAGCATCCTCAGTTCACAGTGAACCCATTTTATATCAAAAAAACATGCCAAGAAGACAATCAGATGCATGAAATCAGCTTCATTAACAGTAAAAGAACATGAAAATTTCCAGTACCTAAGCATATATTTTTCTATTAATTCTTCATCCCAACTAAACCATTCATGTTAAGAAAATCAAGATGCATCTATCAGAAAAAACATGCTAAGTTTCAAAAATAAGGGAAATCAAGAGATAATACCGAAGAGAGAGAGAGAGCGGGGCGACGAGCGCGGGGGGGAGGAGATGGAGAGAGAGCGGGGCGACACGGTCGTTTCCGATCGCCGATTCACCTCCAAATTGGGATAGGGAAGAGGGAAATCGAAAATGGCAAAGGGAATAAGGGACGATGACGAAAGGTCGAAGGCCGTCGAAGAGGACGAAGCGGCGGAGGCAAACACGCTGGAAGTAGAGCGAGGAATGAGGGAAAACGAAGCGCCCCCTTTTTTTTTATTTTTTTGGGGTTTGGAAAAATGGCGAGCGAAAGGTTAGGGTAGATGGGATTTATCGCAGCTTTTCACCGGCATTTTAATTAGACACGCCGGTGAATAATACACTTCACCGGCGTTTTTAAATAAAACTCCGGTAAAGACGCAGATTCACCGGCGTTTTAATTCGACCGCCGGTATATAACCATCCCATTTGGCGCCCCATTCCTATTCGCTACCTACCCCGGCGCTACTAGTAAAATGCCGGGGAATATTCGCCGGTAAATCGTGTATCTGTTGTAGTGTTAAAGAAAAGAGGCTTCAGGGTCTAAAGTCACACGACTACCACATCCTAATGCAGGATCTCCTTCCTGTGGCCCTAAGGTCTTCAATGTGTGAGCAAATCACTACTGCCTGAAAGATCTTTGTAGCATATATAAAGGTATTTGCTCAAGAATGCTTCGTGTTGAAGATATTGACCAATTGGAGCAGCGGGCGGCATTGACACTTAGTAAAATGGAGATGATATTTCCACCATCGTTCTTCACTATAATGATTCACTTGATAATACACCTTGCTGGTGAAGCCAGAGTCGGCGGTCCTGTTCACTATCGGTGGATGTACCCCATTGAGAGGTAAAAGAATTCATGCATCTTACAAAACAGAATTTTCAAAAGCTCATTTTTTTTAATCCCCTACTTCGCTCTAAATCATTAATTATACATGTTCAGGTACCTATACCGGCTCAAGGGTTATGTTAAAAATAGTGCATATCCTGAAGGGTCAATAGCTCAGGGATATCTATCAGAGGAGTGTTCATATTTATGTTCCAGGTATCTGCAGGGTGTAGAGACATCTTTGACTAAACCAAGAAGAAATCCAGACATTTCTAATCTTGATGGTGCTAAATATCTTTTTGATACCGCTGGCACTACTGTTGGTAAAGTTGATGCTTTTGAGCTAGATAACTTAACGTGGGAACAGGCACATCGATATGTGCTAGACCACCATGCATCAGTGGAACCATTTCGAAAGTAAGTTGCTTTTGAATTTAAATCGAATATAGGGAAAACTGCAGAGTTCGATATTAACTTACTTTTGTTATTCCTTATTTCAATTGCTTGTATTTTAGCGAATTTATCAGGGACATCAAACGAAGGGCTAGACCAAGAAGACTACCACCACGTGAACAAAACAAGTTGATGAATGAAAAATTTCATAAGTGGTTTGAATCTCATGTAGGTGAATTTCGAAAATGCAAGTTAATCTTCATTATATCTACATTATCCATGGTGCTGATACGATTTGCGCAAAATTAATAGGTACATTCTTTGGGTCCTGAAGGTGTGTCATCTGAAATACAAGTACTTGCCAAGGGTCCCTATAAGATGGCCAAAAGATACGGAGGATACATATTCAACGGCTTTAGATTTCGTACTAAAGATCCTGAATGTAATTTGAAGTCTCAAAATAGTGGAATGGTAGTGACTTCTAAGACTAGAAGTTATGCTTCCAAGTCGGACACGAGGCCGGTAGATGGAGATCTCGACTACTATGGAGTGCTCACGGATATCATTGAGTTGAACTATTTTGGTCATTTTCGTGTTGTCTTATTTCATGGGGATTGGGCTGAGTTTGATAGGAATTTTGCTAATAACAAGGATAAGTTAGGTTTCACAGTTGTAAACTTCTCAAAATTGATTGATATCGGTACACACATTAGCCACAAATCATTTGTGTTCCCATCCCAAGTGCAACAAGTGTTCTACATTGAAGATCCAACCCTTCCAAAATCGTATGTGGCTCTTGAGATGCAACCAAGAGATGTATTCGAACTGGGCGATACTTCAGACGATGAAGACGGTGAAGCCATGAACAGTTACATTGCTTCTGAGTTTCCTATGTTTGATGTAAACACAACCGACGGCGGAATTTGCGGGACTTGGCTCCGCAAGGATGGAGAAGAGGGCGATGTATTGGAAGATGTCGTATTGTAGTTTACTTGATTTTCATAGCTCAATATTATATGTTTTGTAATTTTCGTGTCTTAAATCTTGTTGTAATATTATATCGTGTAATTCCGAACATGTTGTATGTAAATTTAATAATTGGTTTAATTATCTTTCTATTTTCTACTGCTTGGTGTCATTTACATTAAACAATGCTTAGTGTCATTTGCATCAAACTATCATTGTAGTTGAATTTGTTACAAATCTCACTTTTTAAATTTTTTGTAATTATGTTGGTTTGTTAATCCTAGGTAATAATGGCAGTCAAATAGAGGAGGGAGAGGGTAGCACGCCGCCCACTGTCGGGCAACCGGTTGGTGATAGATGCAAGCAAATTCTCATCCTTTATTGTGGTAATAACAAGGAACCCACGGATAATTCCACCGGTAAGTCTTTAAATTGGTAATTTTGAAGATATTATAATTTTGAATGCATGAAAGACACGTATTAGTGTTTGTGAGTCTGCATTGTGGCTGTCGTCTATGTTTCTTAATTGGGCTGTGATTAGAAAGAAAGTGCTCGAGTGGAGATCTGGAAACCTGTATAGAGACATCTCGTTTATTCTAATCTATTATTATTGTTGGACCAACCCCCTCTTGCTGTGTGCGTGTGTTGAAGAGAAAGAAGGGATGAGAAAGAGTTGAGGAAAATGCCGCTATGTTAGCCTGGTGTATTCTCATTCTCTACCATTCCTCTTTCTGGCTCCATTTATGGCTTCTATATTAAATTGGTTTCCTTTCACGATGACAGTTCCGTAAAAGTACACTTGATATGAGCCCTGTTCTTATTGTTCTTCAAACACTAATACGTGTCGTTCATACATTCTATGACCAACCCCACTTTGGCATATAGCATGCTTAGATGACATTCTATGACCTGCACAAGGTTTGTTCAGCCCAATTCTTGTACAGAATTGGAGGATTTTGGTATACAGCTAGCATCCTTAGTTGACAGTGAACCCATTTTGTTAAAAAATCATGCCAAGATGACAATCAGATGCATGAATTCAGCTTCTTTAACAGTAAAAGAAAATAAAAATTTGCAGTATCTAAGCATATATGTTTGTAGATCCAGGATCACAAATTTTGATTGGGCTGTGATTGGATTTTTTAGTGACTATCAACAAGTGTTCTTAATTGGGCTGTGATTAGAAAGAGAGGGCTCGAGTGGAGATCTGGAAACCCATATAGAGACATCTCGTTCATAATAATTTATTATTATTGTTGTTCTTGTCGCTCTTGCGGTTGTTGCTGATGTCTCTTTATGTGTGTTTGCTGAAGAGAAAGCAGGGATGAGAGAGAGATGAGGAAAATGCCGCTATGTTAGCCTGGTGTATCCTCATTCTCTACCATTCCTCTTTCTGGCTTCTATATTTGGTTTCCTTCCACGATCACAGGTCCTTAAAACTACACTTGATATGAGCCCTATTCTTATTTTTCTTCAAAAAAAATGGGAGTTTTGGTTATCCAACAAACATGTACCCGCATACTTCCAAATGGCATTTCCTTTAGAAAGTCGGACTCAGAAGAATCGATCTATGACTAGAATCTCCATTCAAAGCCCAATCAAAATTTTTCATCCTGGATCTAAAATCTTTTTGAGCCACAAACATCAATGATTTAGTTGGGATGATGAATTGATGGAGAAACATATATGCTTGGATACTGGAAATTTTCATTTTCTTTTACTGTGAAAGAAGCTGGAATTCATGCATCTGATTGCCTTCTTAGCATGATTTTTTTACCAAAATGTGTTAACTGTCAACTAAGGATGCTGGCTGTATACCAAAATCCTCTAAATCTGTACAAGAATTGGGTGAGAACAAACCTTGTGCAGTTTTCTTTTGTAGCAACAAACATCATGATTTAGTTTGGGATGAAGAATTAATTGAGAAACATATATGCTTATATACTGGAAATTTTCATTTTCTTTTACTGTGAAAGAAGCTGGAATTCATGCATTTGATTGCCTTCTTAGCATGATTTTTTCCCCAAAATGTGTTAACTGTCAACTAGAGGATGCTGGCTGTATACCAAAATGCTCCAAATCTGTACAAGAATTGGGTGAGAACAAACCTTGTGCAGTTTTCTTTTGTAGCCACAAACATCATGATTTAGTTGGGATGATGAATTGATGGAGAAACATATATGCTTAGATACTGGAAATTTTCATTTTCTTTTACTGTGAAAGAAGCTGGAATTCATGCATCTGATTGCCTTCATAGCATGATTTTTTTTCCCAAAATGTGTTAACTGTCAACTAGAGGATGCTGGCTGTATACCAAAATCCTCCAAATCTGTACAAGAATTGGGTGAGAACAAACCTTGTGCAGTTTTCTTTTGTAGCAACAAACATCATGATTTAGTTTGGATGAAGAGTTTATAGAGAAACATATATGCTTATATACTGGAAATTTTCATTTTCTTTTACTGTGAAAGAAGCTGGAATTCATGCATCTGATTTCCTTCTTAGCATGATTTTTTCCCCAAAATGTGTTAACTGTCAACTAGAGGATGCTGGCTGTATACCAAAATCCTCCAAATCTGTACAAGAATTGGGTGAGAACAAACCTTGTGCAGTTTTCTTTTATAGCAACAAACATCATGATTTAGTTTGGGATGAAGAATTAATAGAGAAACATATATGCTTACATACTGGAAATTTTCATTTTCTTTCACTATCAAAGATGCTGAATTCATGCATCTTATTGTCATCTTAGCATGATTTTTTTACCAAAATGGGTTGACTGTCAACTAAGGATGCTGGCTGTATACCAAAATCCTCCAAATCTGTACAAGAATTGGGTGAGAACAAACCTTGTGCAGTTTTTTTGTAGCCACAAACATCATGATTTATTTGGGATGGAGAATTTATAGAGAAACATATATGCTTATATACTGGAAATTTTCATTTTCTTTTACTGTGAAAGAAGCTGGAATTCATGCATCTGATTGCCTTCTTAGCATGATTTTTTTTCCAAAATGTGTTAACTGTCAACCACAGGATGCTGGCTGTATACCAAAATCCTCCAAATCTGTACAAGAATTGGGTGAGAACAAACCTTGTGCAGTTTTCTTTTGTAGCCACAAACATCATGATTTAGTTGGGATGATGAATTGATGGAGAAACATATATGCTTAGATACTGGAAATTTTCATTTTCTTTTACTGTGAAAGAAGTTGGAATTCATGCATCTGATTGCCTTCTTAGCGTGATTTTGATTGTCATTTCATTATCTTTTACTGTTAAAGAAGCTGAATTCATGCATATGAAGATTTAAGATCCAAGATGGCAAATTTTGATTGGGCTGTGATTGGATTGTTTAGTGGCTGTCGTCTATGTTCATAATTGGGCTGTGATTAGAAAGAGAGGGCTCGAGTGGAGATCTGGAAACCCATATAGAGACATCTCGTTTATAATAAATTATTATTATTGTTGTTCTTGTCGCTCTTGCTGTTGTTGCTGATGTCTCTTTATGTGCGTTTGCTGAAGAGAAAGCAGGGATGAGAGAGAGATGAGGAAAATGCTGCTATGTTAGCCTGATGTATCCTCATTCTCTACCATTGGATGAGAGAGATGAGGAAAATGCTGCTATGTTAGCCTGGTGTATCCTCATTCTCTACCATTCTCTGTTTTCATTTCTGGCTTCTATATTTGGTTTCCTTCCACGATGACAGTTCCTTAAAACTACACTTGATATGAGCCCCTTCTTATTTTACTTATTTTTCTTATATTTGGTTTACTGTTGAACTAAATTTTTGTTTTTTTTCATAGAGCAGTCACCCAGATCAAGGAAATTCTGTTGATCAGCACTGAAGCTACTCGAGGGGTATGGATCTGTGGTCGGCGGCCTCTAGTTGTTGTTGTTATGTTGTTCTTGTTGTTGTTATGTTCTGTATTGTTGTTTTAAGTAGTTGTTGAGATATTTGGGATGTTAATTACTGTATTTGTTAATTATGATGTTAATTAAGCAGTGAATTTGGACGATTAAAGGACTATGTGTGAAACTTTATTATCTTAATTAATTCTTGTGTTTGGTTGTGATTTGCGCATTAATCTGCCTGAAATTGGTTGATTCAGTTGTGAATTAGTTTATAGGTTTTTTAAATGAAATTGTGAATTGAAATCGAATGAAAAATTAGAGCAGGAAAAACCAACGAGCATACACCGGCGTTTCATAGAACGCCGGTGTATCTAATTGTTTAGCTGAAAATTTCGTTAGAGAGGCGTTTCCACACAGGCGGGTGTACCAGTAAGTTGCAGAACTCCTAAGCTACACCGGCGTTTTATAAAACGCCGGTGAATATCTATATGGCGGCGGTTTATGACACGCCGGTGTTTGTAAGTAGGGAAAGAAGGGCGCTTAGAAACAAGCATACACCGGCGCTTTACGACCGCCGGTAAATATTACACATTCCCCGGCGTTTGTACAATCGCCGGTGAAAAGATATATACCGGCGGTATGTGACCGCCGGTGAATGTATATTGGGAGAAAGAACGGCACCCAGAAATCGCCATATACCGGCGTTTGCCTGGTCGCCGGTGTATTTTAAAGATATACCGGCGTCCAGTTAAAACGCCGGTGAATGTGCCTATCTTTCCGCGACGCTCGATTCGGCGGCATTTGCACCAGCGTTTTTATAAATGCCGGTGAATGTTTCACCGGCGTAAAAAAACGCCGGTGAAGGTCTAAAAAAACGCCGGGGAATAGGTTCTGTGTTGTAGTGGTAATAACTCTTTGAAATTGTTGAAGGGTGATTAAATGATGATTAATTATGGCTTATATATATATATATATATATATATATATATATATATATATATATATTAGGTTTACCCGTGGGCACGTTTACAGAACGATGCACCATATGAAAGTAAGGATTATAATGTCAGTAATATAAAAGAAAGAATTAATTGATCTAATATAAAAGAGTTAGATGTCATGCAAAAAAGGAAGCTTATATGATAATATATAATGATGTTATCAATTGCTGGAAGTAGTGAGAAGCTCAACAGATACTGTTGTTTAGTTTTGATGAAGAACTTGCTTTGTATATCAAGGAGGAAAATATTTGACGATTAACTTCGGTATTCTCAGTGTATTCTACTATCAAATGTTACTATACTTTCTGATATGTAGACTATAATAATGTTTATGTATAATACTGAATACATTTACTTTCCAGCATTTCGGATACATAAATTTGAAACTTCAATCATAAAGTTTATGCAGCTCAAGTTTGAATAGTATGACAACAATTAGTTGTAAATAAAAGTCTATGTTTGAATAATTATAAATGGGGGTGTAAAATCAACTTCTTAAAACTTTGAGGGTGTATAATGATGAAATTTAACTTTTGATGAGATATTTGCTACTTTTAGTGTAACTTTAGAGGTTGAAATTTAACCAAGTGAATATTCATTCAATTCTTCATTGCATTTGAATCAATAGGAAACTCAGTGAAATTTTATACACGAGCAATAAAAAAAGGTTATTAAAAAATCTTAAAAATTCGGAAATTTACAACCTGAAATCTGAAAATCTAAATTTCTGCGTAGAGAGAGAGATATACATTTAAATCTTCCACCGCATTTGAAATCGATCAGGGAACCCAATGAAATTTTCTACATGAGCAATCAAAAAAAGCCAAAAAAAATATGAAAATCTGGAAATTTACAAACCAGAAATTTGAAAATCTAAATTTCTGAGTAAAGAGAGAAAAAAAATCTGAAAAAGAGAAGAGAGACAAATAATAATAAAGTGAGAATGATTTTTTTTTTAGGAAAAAATTAGTTTTGGAGGTTATACTTTTAGAGGGAAAATAACTTTTGGGATGATGAATGTGAGCCATTGATTTTATTGCAGTTGAAGGAGAGCCACTTGATAGCTTTTTTTTCGAATTGCCTTGTGATTTATTATATACTAGGTTTTCTCATGAACACGTGCCTACGACACATCTTCGGAACAATGCAACATATAAAAATAAGCATTATAATATCAATAATAAAAAATAAAGAATTAATTAATCTAATATGAAAGAGTTGTATGTGTCTTACAAAAAAAAGGAAACTTATATGACCATATATAGTGATGTTATCCATTGCAGGAAGCACTGAGAAGGCAGACAAATGCTCTTGTTTAGTTATGATGAAGAACTTGTTCTATATATAAAAGATGAAAAATATTTGATACTTAACTTTGGTGTTTTTAGTGTATTTCTACTATCAGATGTTAATATATTTTCTGAGATGTACACTATAATAATGTTCATGTATAATACTGGATACATTTACTTTCTAGCATTTTCGATGTATGAATCTGAAACTTCCTTCATGGAGTTTATGTAGCACAAGTTTTAATAGTGCAACAACAATTAGTTGTAAATAAAAGTCCATGTTTGAATAATTATAAATGAGAGTGTAAAATCCAACTTCTTAGAACTTTGAGGGTGCAAAATGATGAAATTTAATTTTTGATAATATATTTGCTATCTTCATTGTAACTTTAGAGGTTGTTATTTACTCAAATGAATATCTATTTAAATCTTCCATTGCATTTGAAGTCAATCAGAAAACTCAGCGAAATTTTCTACTTGAGCAATAAAAAAAGCATAAAAAATATGAAAAATCCATAAATTTAAAAAGTTGAAATCTGAAAATTTACATTTCTAGGTAGAGAGAGAGAGAGAGAGAGAGAGAGAGAGAGAGAGAGAGAGAGTGGAAAACTAAAAAAGTGAAGAGAAAAGAGAGAGATAATTATAAAGTGAGGATGATTTTTGTTTTGGGGAGAAAAAATTTAGTTTTAGGGGGAAACTTTTGGAGCAAAATGTCTTTTGGGAGGAGGGTGAATATGAGCCATTAATTTTATTTTAATTGAAGAAGAGCCACCAGATAACTTTTTTTTGAATATATATATCTATATAATAAATTGCAAACAAAGCTATCAAATGGCTCTCCTTTAGTCTCCCCAAAAATCAATGGCCCGAATTGATTCTCACAAAACATATTTTTTCGTCCAAAATTTTAAACCCCACAATTTCAAAAACCACACACATACACTCTCTCTCCTTCCCAAATTACCCCCCCTTCTCTCTCTTTCTCACAGTCTCTATCTCTTTCCCGCTCTCTATCTCTCTCTCTCTCTCTCTCTCTCTCACTGTCTCCCTCTCTCTCCTCGCTCTCTCTCTCTCTCACTGTCTCCCTCTCTCTCCTCGCTCTCTCTCTCTCTCTTCTCCCCCCCGCCAACTCCGACCACCTCCAGTGCCTCTTGAGCGCCTCCTTCCCACCAACCCCCCCTTCTCTCTCTCTTTCTCACAGTCTCTATCTCTTTCCCGCTTTCTATCTCTTTCCGTCTCTCTCTCTCTCACTATCTCCCTCTCTCTCCTCGCTCTCTCTCTCTCTCTCTTCTCCCCTTGCCAACTCTGACCACCTCCGGCGCCTCTTGAGCACCCCCCTCCTGTCACCTGTTTCCTTCCAATGCCAACACACCAGATCCCTCGCCAGCCAAAACCCCCCCGCTCCTTCCTTCCGCTCTCATCGACAGACAGACCACCAGCGCCAACCCCCTCCCTATTTCGATTGCCGACCACCAGCGCCAACTCCCTCCCTGTTCGCCGACCACCAGCGAATCCCTCACCCCATCCAACCACCGAATCCAATCATCTCAGGTATACTTAAGTGTGTGTTTGGGTTATGAATTTTGTTATTAGTGTGCCATGAATTTTCTCAGATATACCGAGCCATGAATTTTCTGTTTAATTTTTTTATTAGTGTGCTAAGGGAATGTAAATTAGAAAATCGTTCCCCTCCCTGTTTCGATCGCCGACCACCATCGAATCCCTTACCCCATCCAACCACCGAATCAACGTATCCCTCACCCCATCCAACCACCGAATCCAATCATCTCAGGTATACTTAAGTCTGTGTTTGGGTCATGAATTTTGTTATTAGTCTGCTATGAATTTTCTTAGGTATACTGAGCCATGAATTTTCTGTTTAATTTTGTTATTATTTTGCTAAGGGAATGTAAATTAGCAAATCGATCCAAAAATATATGGTTATATGTTAAAGTGCAAGGTGAATAAGTCAATTTATGTTCTTTTTAAGCTAAATCATATCTTTTGATGATGTGTTTGGCATTGCAGAAAGATTGGAGGGAGGCCGGAATAGTGAGCCCCGTAAAAGATCACGGACACTGCGGCTCTTGCTGGACATTCAGGTAAATTCATCCTGAAAACATTTACATGCTCGATAATTTAGGGTTTCTGCTTTTTATCATCAATATAGGGTTTGATGAATTGGGAATTTAGGGTTTTGACTACTTTGATTGGTTCTAATTCGTCATATTGTTCAATTATCGATATCGAACTGAATTAAGTAATTTTGCTCTTATGACTGCGTTTAAGATCTGAGCTGTTGTTAAATGATTTTTGCCTTCATTTCATGTCATTAAGATTTAATTTTCATATATTTATATATTCTGTACTGAATTGCAGTGTCCTTTAAGTCTCGCGAGGACCATCGGAAACAGTTGGATTTGGAGGAGGCCCGAAAGGCGGGGCTTGCCCCGGCCGAGGTTGACGAAGATGGAAAAGAAATCAATCCCCATATTCCTCAGTATATGTCTTCGGCTCCTTGGTATCTTAATGCTGAGAGACCGGTAAGCCTCTCATTCATTTGTATGGAAATGTACTATTTTTAACTTTGTTGTTTATGTCTTTATCAAAGTTTTTGGTTTTGGTTTTGGTTTTTTTAGAGTTTAAAACATCAACAGAAGTGGAAGTCAGATCCAAACTATACGAAAGCGTGGTATGATAGAGGATCAAAGATATATCAAGCGAATCGATATAGGAAGGGTGCATGTGAAAAGTAAGTTTTTTCTACCTATCTCCTCCTTTAACTTTTCTAATATATGCCTCGATACGTACTTCTCATTGGTGTGATATTTGGAAGAAAGTTGGGGTGGGGATATTGGAAGGCGTTCTACAAGGTATATACCTTTGTTATAATGGTTAATGTGTTTGATCATGCATGTTCTCTCACTATTTAGCATTCCTGACAAGGATGGGTCTTCAGAGAAAGAGTATTGTTTAGTTTAATTTTAGGTGTGTTAGGGAAAAAGATAAAAGTAGTAGTTTGGAAAAAGTTATTTTGGCTAAACACACATTTAATTAAGTTTTCGAATACCTATTTTGAGTTTGAGTCTAGAAGTGCTTTTAGATCCAAAAACGCTCTCCAATGTATTGCTAAGCAGCCTTATTCATGCTCTAAATTCATTATGTTCATTATGTCCTTGTTGTTTTTGTATCAGGTGGAGTTGGCAGGAGTGGTGGGGACGGAGCCCATGGGGAGGATTGTGGTGAAGGATGTGGAGGCAGCTGCAGGGGCAGTGGCGGGAGGGAGTGGTGGGGCGGTGAAGGTGGGGGTGACTTTGCCGGTGGGGCTAGAGTTGGGGCAGAGAGCGGTGAGTAGGAATATGGTGGATAGTTTGTCGGTGCCGACATTTAGAGTTGGGTATACAATTACAACGGATGCGCTTGATGAGATTTATAAGAAGGTGAGTTTTTTTTTGTTTTTGTTTTGTGTAGTTTGTTTGATTGAGATAATGTCGAGGTAGGAGGGGTAGGCTTTTAGAGTTGTAGATCGATATTAGCATGTAGTTGCATAGACATGTATCCCAACACGATAGGTCACAAACTTTTATATTGTCAGCACGTGAGTTTGATACAATCATACAAGTAACTTTCAATTACAAATGTGTGTGCTGCATTTGTAATTAAAAGTTACAAAGGGCAACTTTAGATAACAAAAAATTCAAAAATAGCAAAGATAAAATTAAACAGAATCTTTTGAGAAAGTATATATAGCTAATAACTTAGAGTTAATATTGAAAATTTATGAGTTCACTGTAGAAAAAACTGTATCAAAGAGTATAATAATTTAAATTTTTTAAAGCATGGCTAAAGCTCTAGAGATGTATGACGTACGCTTTTAGAGTTGTACTAGGGATTTAGTGGCATTCCAAGAATGCATACCCGTACAGATAGAGTACTTGAAGCATTACAAGCTTCACCTGAGACAATTAGTTGGTCAAACAGAAGCACAGAAAATCATCAACAACTCCATGGTTGTAATTAGTGCTGGTACTAATGATTTTGTCCAAAATTACTTTTTTTACCCAAACAGATCGAAGCAATTCACAGAGCCGTAGTACGAGGACTACTTGGTCTTACTAATGTCTGGATACATCAAGGTTTCAATATCTAACCCCTTCATATAATCTGGCATTTTTGACGTAATGTGATTGATTGACTACTAAAACATTTTGTTTGAAGTCTTTAATAACAAATATACATTTTAACCAAGAAAAGCATTTATTTTTAAATAAACAATCAGCAGTACACATCTAAACTAGCCCTTTAACACTTCCTTATAACATATGTTTTCTTAGATTTCGTGAACTGTCGAGGATTTATACCATAAAAAGTGAAAGTGACTCTGAAAAATTAGTCAAGCGAATTTCTAAACAAGTTCCCTCATCTATTATTGTTTGTCAACATCTGAAGATTTAATTTCTGTTTTTTCTTAAGGAAATCAATCGAATTGGGGCGAAAAGATTCGTATTGGTTGGAGTTCCACCAATGGGATGCCTTCCAATAGTTAAGACTATACTAGAAAGTGCAGGATCTTTTGTTAGGTTTAATGATGTGGCAATGTCATTCAACTCAAAGATAGTAGCAGAGCTATCAGTTTTGAAAAAATTGGGTATTAGAACTGCCTGTCTCGATATATACCAAGTCTTTCAAGAGGTTGCTGGGAACCCCAAGAAGTACGGTAAGTAATTGTAGTTTTGATGCATTGTATAATTTAATTTAGATGAGTAGACTGCAAAAATTCTTCCTTACCTAAACACTATAACTATTTTCCAAATCCTTATGCTAAAAGATGCTTTACAAAACCCTTCAAATAAAGATGGTTCAGAAAACACTAATTATTGGCCATGTAAGTTCTTAAATAGTTTTTCTTATGATTTAACTTTTTATTTTTATGTTTTGTGCTCATTCTTTTCATATGCACACCTTATTTTCTTATTTTTGTTTGTTGGGCATGTTTGGTTAGTTGCTCTATTAGCTTTCTAAACACTCTTTAAGTACAATAATGTTAAATACAAAGAAGAAAAAAATCAAATTAAACAACTGTTTGACGACATCAGGTTTCAATAACTTAACTCAAATGGCCTGGAGAGAAAGGTTTCCTTTTCACTTGAAGCTTTACCAGTTAGAAGAAAAATGTTATTTAATCTCATTTAGTATTAGATTTACATTTGTTTGATGGTCCACGTAAAACAGTTTTTGTCAAAACAAAATTTTCCATTCAAATAAAGATTTTTCGGACAAGCCGTTACTTTCCATAGGGGTAGGTCGGACAAATCATGATAGTTCCATGTTTTGCGAGACACTAAGAACTGACATTAATATGCCACCAAATGGTTTTCCATTCAAATAAAGATTTGTCTTTGTTCATATTAATCTATAGATAGATCCATTTTAACATTTAGCTGCTCCGAATGGGACATTTACAACAAACCAGTAGCTTTTATCTTTACGATAGAACAAAACAAACACATCTTAGTTGTCAAACCCCATTACAAACTGATCTCATTCCACTGTTCAAGGCGACCAGATAATACAACCAAACCAGAGGTTAAATCGAAAATACACCACGGTCACTTTTGATAAATAATCCATTCTTAGTAGGAATTGCAAAATGGTATACAACCAACCAAGAAAAAATAAACTGAATATACTCTTCACCTTTAATTATACAAGCATTTGAGTATCTTAACAACAAAAACAAAAACAAAAACAGGAGCAGTAAAGATTCTAATTTTTACATACAAAGTAAAGCAGATCCTTTTAATAAATACAACAGCATCAATATGGAATTGATGCAGGGCAAGATATCCAAATTCTTAGCATAATAGTACAGTTAGTGTCCTCCACGATTTCTGTTCCATGACAAATATGAATGGTCGCCTAGCTTCCTCCAAAATTGAAGATCAAAGAAAAGAAAGATTGTAAGAATTGGTGGGGGTTATTTCAAGTTATGAAATGATCTGGCCAACAAATATGAACTACAAGGCAAGTTATTTGGCCAATGCAAGTCAATAATGTCAACTTTATTGCACATTGACCTCAACATAACTGAGTGTTGTTCTCCTAACAAACAGAAATTGCTTTTTATAGTATACAATGAGCACTTCTATTTCTTTATGCTTCGCTTCCTAAGCCATAATTCCCAAATTTATAAATGCAACTACATTGATCAATTCGGGTTGCAATAAGGTAAATTGATATTTACTACAACTACACCCTATATTTGCCGTTAATTGCCGCTAATTTAATGCTTCTTTTTCCCCTCAGATTGTCGTCTACACTCAGAACCGTTATGTACATATTGACAGTTTAACTTTTGGTAGGGTGATGAAGAACATGTTGGGTTCAAACCATTGAGTTAAAAGACATTGTCCTCTTTGAAAGGTAATGGTTTCAAAACTATTACTATTGTTTTAAAACTCTCATTGTTTTAATTGATTATTGTAAACTCTTACTATTTGTTTTAAAACTTTTACTATTTTTTTAGGCTCACTGTTTGGTCCCATTTTTGAAGACTTGAAGCATTGTGTTTTCCTACAACCCTCTATTTTTTTTTTGTCATTCGGTTGGTTGGTGTATATTATGGTGGAGGATGTAATGGTTGTAATAGTTGTAATATTTAGCATTTTAGGAGATGATATAAGTATCTGTATATAATGACGATATAATATAGTTATGTTAATACCCGTACCCGCAAAGTTGTGGAGTATTGGGTTCTGTGTTTAGTTTTTGAAAGGTTTTTCAAAGGTTTTTCTAAAAATCCATTATGTTTTCAATCGAAATTTTGGTTTTTATTTTGTATCTTGCATTATATTATGATTTTTTCTCCCAGAGCCTGATGTTGCTTGGTTTGGCCTGGGGAGGATTGATATTCATTGCCTGTGATGTTATATTTTTAATTGTTAGCAGAATTCCGTAAGAAATTTCTGTAAAAGGGCTAATATTTTAGGGAAAACTTTGTCGAAATTTTTACTAAATTTTCTAAAATCTATTATGTTTTCAAACGATATCTTGGTTTTTTTTGTATCTTTAGTCATATGAAGATTTTTCCCCCCAGAGCCCTATATATATGATGCCTGTGTGATGTTGCTTGGATTGGCCTGGGGAGGATTCATATTGACTGCCTGTAATGTTAATTTTTTATTTGTGAGCAGAATTCTGTAAGGAATTGCTCTAAAAGGGCTAATATTTAAGGAGATATTCTGTCGATATTTTTACTACAATCCTAAAAATATATTACGTTTTCAAACGAAATCTTGGTTTTTATTTTGTATCTTAGCTAGTATGAAAATTATTGAGGAGACTATTTTATATATTCGCTAATATCTTGGCTAATATCAAACTTCCTGTAAAATTTTAGAGGAGACTGTCAAAATTTTTACTAAGCAACTTAATTAATTAATCATTCTTCGCGATGACGTGCCGTAGGAAACAATTTAAATGTGATTGTATTAGAAAACAATTAGGAAACAATAAAATTTCAATGGAGGGTTGTATAGAGAAGATGATTATATTAGAAAGGTGGTTGTATTTGTTTACACTCAGAATATTTTTTTCCTGTCATGGTGCATATTTTTAATGGATGTGCTCACATTTTTTTAAAAATAGCTAGGTTTTTGAAGAATTGGATAAGTCAATATTGAGAAATTTAAGGGTAATAAAGATGAAATAACTAAAAAAACTGAAATAATTTAACAAATAATTGTTAAAGAGGTATAATGAAGGACTTTTGATCTTAGCATGTATAATGCATAAATTTATATGCAGTTCACACTACCAAATAACTCCAAAAAAATTTATATGCAGTTCCGAATACGTGTCGTAGGCACGTGCCCATGGGCATACCTAGTATATATATCTATATAATAAAACACAAAGAAAGCTATCAAGTGGCTCTCATTTATTTGGAAGAAAATTAGCGGTCTAGATTTTCGCTCCCAAAAGACATTTTCCCTCTCAAATGTTTCTCCCAAAATTCAAAATTTCCCCCCCAAAACAACCACTACAACACACGCTGGATTTACCAGCGTATATTTCCCGATATTTTACCAATCGCGTCGGGGTAGGATAAGACCAGGATAGGGTCGCAAAAATGTATAGTTATACATCGGCGGCCTCTAAAAAATGCCGGTGAATTATAATATTCACCGGCATTTTTATAAAAACACGCCGGTGAATAGAAAGCGGAAATATATCCCCACAAAACCTCTCCCATTCAGGGATAAATTCCCAATCCTACCGCGAAACCCTTAGCACATTTCGTTTTTTTTAATTTTATACCAAACCCTAAGTTTCCCCCCGCCGTCGCCATTGGGCCTCCTTCCCTTCCTCGACAACTCCTCCGTTGCCGTCGCTATTGGGCCTCCTTCCCTTCCTCTATCCCGCTCAGTCATTTCTCTCTCATCGCAAGTACTCTCTCTCTCGCTCTCTCTCGCTCTCTCTCTCTACTTCTTGATTTTGTGATGGTAATGGTTTGATTGTAATGATGCGATTTTGTGATGGTAATGGTGCGATTGATTCTGTGATGTTTATGTTTGTGGGAATTTTGGGTGGTAATGGTTTGATACTCAATTTAGGGGAGATCTCGATTTAGGGGAATTTTGGATGTTGTAGACTTGGGTGGTAATGATTCTGTGATGTTCTTGTTGGTTCTTGTTGATTATCGGCTGAAACATTAGCAAAATCCGAGCATGATCGTAAATTAATAAACTAGCATTGGTTCTTGTTGGTTCTTCTTGTTGATTATCGGCTAAGCTAGCTTCTTGTTGGTTCTTCTTGTTGATTTTCAGCTAGGCTAGCTTCTTGTACATTCTTGTTGAAGCTAGAGAGCTTTAAGAAGTTGAACTAACTGGCTTGGATCTGAGGAGTTAGTGGACTTCGGAGCCAGGTATTTCTAGCTCGGATTTTGCTAGGTTTTTGGAGCTCGATCACCTCCCATTTTGAAGCTTTATGTGAGGTTATATACAAGTTTATTTTACAGATCTCAGTTTATAGATCAACAAAGTATTTTTAGTGAACATAGCATGAGAATACTAACTCGTTTGAGTTTGCTTTCTTATGCATTTGGAGATGGGTTAGTTGCTTTTGGAGATGGTTATTATACATTTGAGTTTTAGCTTGGTTCAGAGTAAACTGGAATTATGATGCATTTGGAGATGGGTTAGTTGCTTTTTTGTCTGAATTCGGAGATGAGATGGATCATATATCTGAAGTTGCACACTATGATTTTTTGAGGAGCGACTAGTAATGGAAATTTTTTATTTAAACTTTATATACAATTATATCATGAAAGGGGATTGCTTGGGTTCGAAAATAAGATTGTTCATGCTTGTTGCTTGGGTTTTAAGTGAATTTGGAGATGCTTTTTTGTCTGAATTTGGAGATGAGATGGATCATATATCTGAAGTTGCACACTATGATTTTTTGAGGAGTGACTAGTGATGGAAATTTTTTATTTAAACTTTATATACAATTATATCATGAAAGGGGATTGCTTGGGTTTGAAAATGAGATTGTTCATGCTTGTTGCTTGGGTTTTAAGTGAATTTGGAGATACTTTTTTGTCTGAATTTGGAGATGAGATGGATCATATATCTGAAGTTGCACACTATGATTTTTTGAGAAGCTACTAGTGATGGAAATTTTTTATTTAAATTTAATATACAATTATATCATGAAAGGGGATTGCTTAGGTTTGAAAATGAGATTGTTCATGCTTGTTGCTTGGGTTTGAAATGAGATTGTTCTTTGCCAAATAGGCTTGTAAGTGATGATGAGATGGATTATGTAACTGAAGTTGCATACTATGATTTACAGAGGAGTGACTAGTGATGAAATATTCCTGTTTGAACTTACGTTCTGGTTTCAATTGACAGTTATCTCATGAGTATTATAAAAGTATAAGATTTATTTCAGTTAGTAGCATTTTTGCCTGAATTTGAGAGTGAAAGTATTCTCTTTCACTGCTTGTAGTTCAATAATTTGAACTCCATATTTTGGTTTTGATTGTAAGAGTGCTGCATGTTTTTTTTTTTTTTAAAAAAAAATTATATACCTACACCGGCGCGTTTTTACAAATGCCGGTGTAGATTTTAAACAAAATTACAGCGCCTACGGCGGTATTTGTATAACGCTGGTGAATGTATATCAGCTGAAAATAGGGCACTTAGAAATACCCAACACTGGCATTTTTACGGCCGCTGGTGTATACACAAGATTTACCGGCGTTCTGTAAAATCGCCGGTGTAGACCCATAGTATTCCGCGACGCTCGCTTCGGCGGCATTTGGACCGGCGTTTTTATAAACGCCGGTGAATGTTACACCGGCGTTTTTAAACGCCGGTGTAAATTCGAAAAAACGCCGGTGAATACATTATGTGTTGTATTGAACTCCTTCATTTATTACTCTCTCTCTCTCTCTCTTTCTTCACCCTCTTCTCCTTTTTCATAATTTTTTCTCTCTTTCTTTTTATTTTTTATTTTTAACACAGGTATGTCAACAACAAAAAAATAATGAATGTTTTTTTGGTTATGCAATTTTGGATTATGATTTTTTTATTATTCGATTTTTTTTTTTTTTTTTCGGATTATGCTTTCATAACTCAATAACATTCACTTACATTTAATTTCTTTTGAATTACCATATTTGATCTGATTGTATTATACTTTACTGAGTAATTGTTTTAGATTAAAATGCTTCACTGAGTTAATTTTGATTAGAATATTTTTTTTAATTATGCAATTTCGGATTATGCTTTTGTTGAATATTTGGGCATTTGCTGCTTTGAAAGATCGTTGCAAATTCTTTAATTAACTTGCTTGATCGTACTTTTATGGACAAATCTATGTTTAATCCCTGTATTTTGAGATTTTGTAGCTGCAAAATTGTATCTTGATCTACTTTGCTGCAATTTCACTTCACGTATATATCACAATACATTTTCTCTTTTAAATTCATACATGGTTTACTACATGAAAAATAAACAAGGGGGAACTAACTCATGCAGTTTGAGGCGTTAACCGTAACTCATGCAGTTAGAAAATGAGTTACTACTTATGTTAGACTCCAAATCAAAAAAAAAAATCTCTTATGCTCAAGTCACTCATAGCAAAGAATTTCCGATTCACTACTGTTGTAAATTCACAATACTATTTTTGAATCCTGAGCAATACACAAACCAATAAATATCAAGGTCACTTCATAATCCTACTTCAAAATATATCAATACACCAACGTCTATTAGCAAATAAACATCTATATAAATCATCCATTACCATCTACATGATTTTTTATATTGTGTATTGTTCCGAATACATGTCGTAGGCACGTGCCAACGGTCATACCTAGTGTGTGTATATATATATATATATGTATATATATATATATATATATATTCCTGTCAACTTTTGACCATCGTACTTGATTTAATTTGAACGTTGATTAGATGGTTAATTTCAAGGAAGATTAATTAATGTGAAGCTGACTTAATTAAACTTTTCTTGAGATTGGCACAAGATTGCCACTTTGCCTAGGACTACCTATTGGCTATTGCTAGTTTCACGTGAGAGATAATTAGGGTAATGTGATCAGGGCTGTAAAACAATTAATGAAATTTATAAATATTGATGAAGAAGTTCGAGCAGGGGACAAAAAAGTATTTTATGTAATTGTATGATATGTATAGGAGACTGGATTACTTCAATGGACTTGCGCAATCGTTGGTCATGATCATAGCATAGGAGAACCGCATGTATGGAATGATGAAACGAATTGAAGCAAAGCAGCTACGACAAAGCATAAAGTTGATAAAGAAGAGTCTGAGTAATTTGAAGATAGGGTTGTAATTCGTAAGAAGATTTTTGTGACTTTCACTAGAATAAGCATAGCATTATCAATTCATACTAAGTTTACCGATCTTAGGTATCTATATTGCTATCGAAAGAGAATAAAATGATGGCAATTTAAAAGAATCGAGAAATTAATTAATAGAAAATACCCAATATTCTGTGGTTAAATTAATAAGCAAATTCTTCATGACATTATATATATATGATTTTCAAAAAGAGAGGGGCCAGAGCATTATCCGACGACCCTCTATAATAAGGATGATCGACTCCTTGAAGAATTAAAACAAGCTCGAAGACTGGAAGATGTAGTCTCCTATCCTCTCCTATCCTCTCCTATCCTTACTCAAGCTGAGTGTGGATCTACTGTACTGTGACTATGTGATTGGCCCAGTGTGTTGGCTCCTCCATGCTCCCAATTTAACAATTGATTGTGGGTTTTGGCAAATCGATGAACTGGATGCTTATTTGGCTCCAGCTATATATATTAGCAAACGGACTGACAAAATTAAACAACAATACTTATGAATGATTAATTAATGGCTGAAGTGGGCATGCACTTCTAGGTTTCGTAACCTTCATACCAAAAATACAACTAGTACTCTATATATTATGAGATTTTTGTAATTAAGAATATGTCAGCAAATTAAGTATATTTTGGTCCCCTTTCATGCATTAGCCACTGCCAGTACTGTAAAATTAATTAAAGATCACTAATTTCAATTTGTATTGGCACAAGACAAAAGAATGCAAGCAATACATATATTTAAATTCCATAATAAGTATCCCATATTGTTTTTTTTTTTAAAATAATAGTGACCAATGGCACCGATTCCATTAATGAGGATTAAAGAAATACAACACTTCCTATTACAAATACCATCTAGTCCAATATGTAAATTCTTTTCAAAAATAATAAAAAGTGATCAATCTGAGGTTCAAGTATAACATTATAAAAAATTTAATCTGTTGAACTAGATTTGAAGAAACCTGTTGCTGCTTTTTTCGGTGTGGGAGCAAACAGATAGTGAGTTAATAAGGGATGAAAACTACTAAAAGTCAAACTTGTGCCTTGGCCGTTAAAAAACTGTTAGGACTCCTGAGATTGAATCTGGACCGTTGATTGACCTCCTGCGATCTGAATTCGACGGTTGCTGATGCGGACGTTGGACCTGCAAAACGTCTGAAACACCGGTGGATGGCTCCCGGCGACAGACCATCCGGCGCTCAAGTCCGAACCAGAAAGAGAGAGAGAGTAAAAACTGGTGAATTGTTAATTACCTGGAGTCTGAGGAGGGGGAGGAGTATTTATAGGCCTGAGAGATATTCTAGAAGCCGAATCGTGACCGTCAGATCTTTCATATCTCCCTCCCTGAAGAGATAAGATATCCCTGTGAGAGGTTAAGAGATGAGACTCCTAGCCATCATGGGTTGGGTGTCTTTCTTAGAGCATCCACAGTTGTTTGCTTTATTGCCATTTTTGCCATATTTTTTTTACTGTAGCGCTCACAGTCGTTTACTATTTTGCCATTTTTTGGCAAAAGCGCTACAGTAGATACGGAGAAATAGCAATCGAAATAGCAAAATGCATATTATAGCGGACGAAACATGATGTTTCGTCTGGATTATTTAATTATTATTTTAATTGATCGGACGAAACATGATGTTTCGTCCGAAGTTTTAAAAAAAAAACTGAATAAAATAACCTTTAAACGTGGGAATGAACATGATGTTTCGTCTCAATTTGAGACGAAACATCATGCTTCGTCCCAATCCAAAATTTAAAAAAAATTGTAAATTTTAAATTTTTTTTGCAATTTTTTTAATTGATTTTGCAAATTTTTAAATTGTTTTTGCAAAAAAAATTACAATTTGTTTAAAAAATTCTTTTTGCAATTTTTTTTTTTAAAAAAATTTTTCGGAAAATCCAGACGAAGCACCATGCTTCGTCCAGAATCGGGGCCATTTTTTGGAAATTTTTGTAATATTTTTAAATTGTTTTTGCAAATTTTTTAATTGTTTTTGCAAATATTATTTACGAACTATTTTTAAAATTTGTTTTTTGCAAATTTTTTTTGCAAAAAAAAAACCTTTATTTTTTTCCAATTTTTATGACGAAACATCATGTTTCGTTTCCACCATTTTTTGCCAATCGACGACTGTTGATGCTCATCGAATTGGATTGCTAAAAAATGCATTTTGCCATTTTTTACATCAAACGACTGTGGATGCTCTTAGTGGGCCTAGTCTGTCACTTTTTATGAGCTTGAGAGAAGCCCATGTCTCGGAGGGGGCTCAGGCCTATAAAATAGGCCTGTGATGGCTAATCTGCCTGTAGATGCTTTGAAATCCGTGTAGGAATCGTACGGCTCTGATTTGCTGTGATTTTTACCATCATCATAAGCTCCCCACTCCCAGAAGGCAATTTTCATGGCTTTCGGGAAGTAGTACGTCTTATTTTTAGAATCTGGCGAATAATCTTAGCAGTCGGAGTGTTCGTAGATACCTGGAACCGATCTGTGGCTTCCGGAGGCAGTGAATATTTTCTCGGATTTTCCAATATTTTTTTCGGATTTTTTCGAATTTTCTGGAATTTTCTGGGAATTTTTTCATAGTTCTTCGGATTTTTCCGAATTTTATGGAATGCTCTACAATCTCAAAATCACTCTTTCAAATTTTATAATTAATAAATTCAACTTTAATTATTTTTTTGTATTTTAAAATTATTTTTCCGAATTTAAATATTTATTTTTGAATTTTTTAATTGATTTTTCGAATTAAAAATGATTTTTAATTGTTTTTCTGAATTTATCAGACCTGATGCGATTTTTGAGGCGATCAAGGGCGTGCATCATGGTCTGGCTCGCGCGCTGAGGTGATCAGATGGTGGAAAGGTTTTGATCAGGCCGAAAAATCTCTGAGGCGCTGATCATGTGATGCGCGAATATCTTGGAGATCCAACGGATCTGGTCCGTCTTCTCCACCCCCTAGCTCGGCCGAGAAATCGCCGAGCTATTCTTCGTCTCCTTCGATGCATAGCTCGGCGACGATTTTCAATTGGGCGATTGCGGAGCTCTGGACGTCGAGCTCTCGCCGAACCATCGAAGCTCGACTGAGTGTGATGGCGAAGCAGAGGTGCGGAGCAATCTGGCGTGGCGAGGGCTCAAAGTTGGAGTCGAAGTAAGGACATGAGAGGCTTTCGGCCGTGCTCTAATTTTTGGCGCCAAAAATCGAAGGAGAAGAAAGAAGAAGAAGAAGAGAAGCGGTGCAGGTTTGAAACGGGTTTGGATTCGACCTGTTAGCTCCCCTTTACTATTCTTGAGCTTTTTGATTTGGTTGCGGGTTTAGGTTGTGAACCCGACCCGCTCCGACGCCCTCCAACAATCTATCTCTTTTTTCACACATTTAAGAGTGTTTTTACTTTGAAAATGTTTCATTTTGCAACTCTTTAGATTTTTTAGGAGATTTTTGGAGCTTGGGCTTGCATATAAATTTATATATATATGTATATATTGTCGTGTATATGCAACAACTTATATATATATGTATATATAATTACATATATGTGTATACCCAGCTTTTTACTCCATCACTGTGGATTGGCGGATCTTGTACGCATATCAATAGTTGTGCTGGGAGAACTGTTTGCATACTTGTTGTTTGATCCCAACAAGTTATGGCATATCCGGGACAGAGTTGAACGTTCAAGTTTGTCGTTTGCACCCAGCAAGTTTGTAGAGAACTCTGCGGCGGAGTTAAATGCTGAGCTTGTCGTGGAGCTTGTTGTTCGATCACAACGAGTGTGGAGAGACAATTCTTTGACTGAGTCAATGTATGGCTCGTTGTTTGATCCTAGCGAATTTAGATGGAACTCAGTGGTAGAATTGAGTGCTGAGCTTGCTGTTTGGTCCCAGCGTATTTATAGGGGAAACTCCGTGATCAAGTTGTGTGCTGTACTTGTTGTTTGTTCCCAACAATTTTAGAGATGACTCTATGACGGAGTTGGATGTCGCACCTGCTGTTTGCTCCCAGCAAGCATGTAGAGACAACTCTTTAATTGAGTTGGTCCAGAAACTGTCGTTTGACCCTGACAAGTTTGTAGGGGAAACTCGTGGCTGAGCTGGCATTGAGCTCACTGTTTGATCCCAGCAAGTTTGTGGAGACAACTCTGTGGTAGAATCTGCCGTTTGGTCCCGGCAAGTTTGGAGGGGACTCTATGACAGAGTTGGATGTTACACCTGCTGTTTGCGCCCAGCAAGCATGTAGGAACAACTCCTTGATTGAGTTGGTCCAGAAATCGCCGTTTGACCCTGACGAGTTTGCAGAGGAAACTCCGTGATGGAGGTGTGCGTTGAGCTTTTTGTTCGTTCTCAACAAGCTTAGGGAGGACCCTATGACAGAGTTAGATGTTGCACCTGTTGTTTGCGTCCAGCAAGCGTGTAAAGACGACTCTGAGATAAAGTTGATGTAGGAACTGCCGTTTGATTCCGGCGAACTTAGAGTAGACTCTATGACAGAGTTAGATGTTGTGCCTGCTGTTTGTGCCCAGCAAGCGTGTAGAGACGACTTTGAGATAGAGTTGATGTAGGAACTGCCATTTGATCCTGGCGAACTTAGAAAAGACTCTATGACAGAGTTAGATGTTGTGCCTGCTGTTTGTGCCCAGCAAGCGTGTAGAGACAACTCTTTGATTGAGTTGGTCTAGAACTTTCGTTTGACTCCGGAGAGTTTAGAGACAACTCTGAGATAGAGCTGATGTAGGAACTGTCATTTGTTCCCAACGAGCTTAGAGAGGACTCTATGAAAGAGTTGGAGGTTGCACCTGCTGTTTGTGCCCAGCAAGCATGTAGGGTCAACTCGTTGATTGAGTTGGTTGTTGTACTTACTGTTTGCACCCAGCAAGCGTGTAGAGACAACTCTGAGATAGAGTTGATGTAGGAACGACCATTTGGCCCCGGCGATGTTCGAGACCACTCTGAGATAGAGTTGATGTAGGAACGGCCATTTGACCCTGGCGACGTTCGAGACAACTCTGAGATAGAGTTGATGTAAGAACTGCTATTTAGTCTCGGCGAGCTTGGAGAAGACTCTATGAAAGAGTTGGATGTTACACATGCTGTTTTCACCCAGCAAGTGTGTAGAGATAACTCTGAGATAGAGTTGATGTAGGAAACTACCGTTCGATCCCGGTGAGTTTAGAGGCAACTCTAAGATAAGAGCTGATGTAGGAACTGCCGTTTGATCCCGGCGAGTTTGAAGGGAGAGACTCCGTGATGGAGTCGATGTGGAAACTGCCATTTGATCGCAGCGAGTTTGTAGGGAGAGCTATGAGATGTACTTGAGCTTGAACTTGTTATTTGGCTCCAACAAGTTGTCAATGATGCTTGGGTAAAGACCAAGGCGTTGAACTCATTGTTTGGGACCAACAAGTTGTTGATGGTGCTCAAGTGGCAATCAGAGCATAGAACATGCCATTTGGAGTCAACGGGCTATTTGGTGAAGCTTGGACGAAGACCAAAGTATTGAACTCACTGTTTGGAGCCAACGAGCTATTTGGTGGAGCTTGAGCGAAGACCAAGACGTTGAACTCGTTGTCTGGAGCCAACGAGCTATTTGGTGGAGCTTGAGCGAAGACCAACGTATTGAACTCGTTGTCTGGAGCCAACGAGCTATTTGGCGGAGCTTGAGCGACGACCAAGGCACTGACTTCATTATTTGGGACAAACGAGTTGTTGATAGAGCTCAAGCGGCGAGCAGGGCACTGAACTTGTTATTTGGAACAAACGAGTTGTTGATGGAGCTGAAGCGGCGAGAAGAGCGTTGAACTCGTTGTTCGGGACCATCAAGTTGCAAATAGAGCTCAAGCAAAGAGAAGAGCGCTGAACTCGTTGTTTGGGACCAATGAGTTGCTAATAGAGCTCAAGCGGCGAGAAGAGCGCTGAACTCGTTGTTCGGGACCAACGAGTTGCTAATGGAGCTCAAGCAAAGAGAATAGCGCTGAACTCGTTGTTTGGGACCAACGAGTTGCTAATGAAGCTCAAGTGGCGAGCAGAGCGCTGAACTCGTTGTTTGGGACCAACGAGTTGTTGATGGAGCTCAAGCATCGAACAGAGGGCTGAACTTGTTGTTTGGGACCAACGAGTTGCTGATGGAGCTCAAGCGGTGAGTAGAGATCAGGGTGTTGGACCCGTTGCTCGATGTTGACGAGTGGTTGGCCGGAGGAACTCAAGTGACGCACGGAGCGCCAAACTCATTTTAGAGCGGATGAGTTGTGGGTATTCTGAATCTTCTTAGTGTGGAAGTGAAGTAACTCGTGTTTATTCAGCGTTGAGATGATTCCATTCTTCTCTTTACTGACAAGTAGTTGCGTGCATGGAATTCTGTTTCCCGGGATACTGAGCTTGTCCTCCTTCGTGATACGTTGCGCTTGATGGAGTTGGAACTTTCCCGTTTGTGCGGTGCTTCAAGCGAGACGAAGTTGGAGGTTGCTCAAGTGAAGGAGGTCGAATGAATCTGGAGTTTTCTAGTCTAAGGAAGACTTGTCTTGAATATCATTATCAAGAGTTGAGGCGGCCATATGGAACTGTTAGCTGGTAGGAAGCCGGCGAGGAATTTTTGTTTCTCTTAGGTAGAGCATCTCTCCAGTGTGTATAACTGGAAGAACAACTTACATGATAGTTTGTCTCACAATGTTCGCAGGACTTTCGGTAGTGATTCCTAGCCGTGAAACGTGGATTCATTGTAACTTTGCTGTTGTAATGAGACTTGTAGTTTGTGGAATGAGAAGTCTTCTACATGCCAGTTCTTGTCCTGTGATACATCGTCTAGGGGGTTGGCTAGTCGTATGAGCTGATTTTGTAGAGAGTTGGACTTTGGACTAGCCGTTTTGTATTTGTAAACATCTGTAGTGCTACTGGATCTGAACATATGAGTTGATAATAACTTTGTGATTTGCGGGATTCATTTCATATGCTTCATCCTTGCTGTCATCGACGGGTTCTTTTTCGCTAAATAACAGGGCCTTAAGTCTGTTGCGTATAGCTTAGAGAGCTGTTGACGGTATATGACGGAGTGTAGCATTGCTCCATCTTGAACCTAGCTAGTTGTAGGGACAACCCTGAAGGAGAGTTATTTTCCAAACTTGCTGTATAAGGCCTCTAACAGATTGTGAGAGTTACATCAAAAGGAGAGTTGAACCCCAAGTGCGGCTTTTTACAAGTATTACTAGGGTAACTGATAAATCCAATAATATCCACAATTTGGAGCAATAATCTGAATGCAATTAGACAGTTAAATTCTCTATATGTGGTAATTTACTATTCTTTTCTCTTTTTCATAGGAAAACAGCCTAAAAGCAACTAAACGAAGCAGATTCAAGATTTACTCAGACTGTGAGGATGATACACTGGAATAAAGAGCCCTAAGTTTGCATCAAGCATTTGATAGAAGCTGCAGAATACAAGTCGACTGGTCCTTCAACAACAGTCGACTGAACAGAGTGGGATTGAGTTTCTGAAGCTACGCAGTAAAGTCGACTTACCCTTAATGACAGTCGACTTGACTGGTTGGATTTGAAGTTTCCAAGATTCGTGGACCAGTCGACTGCCTCTTAGTCGACAGTGGACTGAAGTGGCTTTCAGCGAAAGTTAAAAGATAAGAACAGTTGAGATTCACCCTCATCCAAATCCGCAAACAAATCAGATTGAGTTATCCAAATCCAGATAGGAATCTGGAACTTTTAGTCCTGTAGATGGGGGCAAAAGAAACTATAAAAAGGCTGGAATACACAGTTTAGAGAACATCTCTCGATATCTGGATATCAAATCAATCTGGAATTGAGAATCAGATCGAAAGAAGAGAGAAGGAATCAACGAAAGAAGATCAAGTACAATCAAACAAAGGAGGAGATCGAGTGCCACTGGAGGACGAAATCAAGTCGACTTAGAAGCAGATCAAGTCGACTTCAAGACTGAACATCATAAAAATTGGTGCTACTTTTTCTCTCTCTAGTTTTTGTTCTTATTGTTAGAGTCATGAATTCTAAATTTTTAGTCAATAAAATTTGTATTATGTGCAACTAATTTCATTGTTGGGCAGATTGAAACTGTAGTCATGTAATGTTTATAATCTTCTAAAACACTACTTTTATCACTTATTGATTAAATCTGGTTGTTCTTGATCAAATTTATAATATGAATAAAACTTTTGTTGGAAAGTCGCAGAATCAGTCGACCGACATCTAACGATAGTCGACTGATCTGAAGAACCTTACGTTATTAAGTTTGCTTATTATAAAACTGACTCTGTTATATGAGTATAGAGATGATCCATATCTTATGCTCATAACTAGTAACACAAGAATCATTTAGGTTCTTGGTTTAATCAACTTGGAGGATATAGATTTGATACAAACTTCTAGAGCTTTGAGTGTTTGTTAATTTCCATCGTTCCTATGCTTTCCTCAAGTGCAACTTAGTAGAGAAACGAATTAGAGTAGATACCATGCCTAATTCTTGGCTTAGGAAAATCTTAACTTTAAGGAGTAGATACCATGCCCTTAAATGAACAAACATGAGTGATCAGAGTAGTGTAGAAGTTAATTTAGCATTCGTGACTATAGGTGGAAATCAAGCCCAACTACTTTAATAGATATTCTGTGATTCAAATTGTGATTCTACTTGATCTAGATTTTAATCTCTTTTCCTTTCCAGACATACTTTTAGAACACTTTATGATAAGCATTTTTGTTTTATTGATTAGTAAGTTATTTACTACAATCTCTGTGGGATCGACCCTTACTTTTCACTACGCTTCTATAAACGATTCGTACACTTGCGAGGTTATAATTTGTGTTTAGATTATCTTTTAATTTAGATAGCTGAGACTGTACAACAAGTTTTTGGCGCCGCTGCCGGGGATTGTTTAGTATTTTAACTTGTAAATCAATTAAAAAAAATTGATTACTTATTTTGTAAATATTTTCTTTTAGGTTACATGATTTTGGTGTATGCAAGGGAGACGATCACTTCATCCTAAGCTACTACCTATTGACCAAGAGACAGAGCGCACTCTGCACAGACGAAAGTCGACTGTCTCCAAGGATTGTCGACTGTACAGCGAACCATTCCAAAAGAAACAATGGGTGAGGAAGTACCAAATCGAGTACCAATGCAGGACAAATTCACTCCAAAGAATATTGAGCAACCCACTTGCATAGCTTATCAACCTAATGTCACAGGGAATATGCACCTATCTCCTCAATTACTCAGCATGGTTCCCCACTTTAGTGGCAAACTGGACGAGGATCCTCATCTTCACTTGTAAGATTTCTTTGATCTTTGCAGAACACAAAGCGTCCAGGGGCTTACCCCCGAACAAATCAGGTTAATTTTGTTTCCATTTTCATTAAAACGTAATGCTAAATTGTGGTATAATTCTTTGGAACCAGGATCAAAATCATGGGAGCAATTGGCAACAAAGTTCTTGAAGGAATTCTTTCCAGCCCAGAAAACCAAACAACTAAAAAGGGAAATTCAACTCTTCCAACAAAAAGATGGCGATTTGTTCTTCGAGGCATGGAAGGACTTTAAGAACAAGCTTCTCAAGTGTCCTACGCACAACATGCCTAAGGATGATCAGGTACAAGCATTTTATGAGGGTTTGAATGACACTAACAAAGCGGTTGTAGATTCAGCTTGCAATGGAATCTTGATGAGGAAGAGTGGTAAGGAGGCCATCGAGCAATTCGAAGAACTCAGCGAGAACTCACAACAATTCTCAACAAGGGGAATGGGCCTTTCGAAAAAACAGGGAGTTTACGAAATTTCTAGTAATAATAACATGCAATTAGAAATGGTAACCATGAACAAAAAAATTGATATGTTTGTTAATGCAATTTCGACGTTAGGTGGCGTAAAAAATCAAACAAAAAAAATTTGTGCAATTTGTTCTCATTCTGATCATACAACTAATACATGTCCAATGTCTTCTTTCACAGATCAGGAGCACGCAAACTACGTAGGACAGGGAGTGTATCCGCCCAAGAATAACCCTTTTTCAAACACGTACAACCTGGGGTGGAGAAACCATCCAAATTTCTCATGGAACAATAATCAAAACAATCAAGACACTCAAGGGCATGCGCGGCACTTCCAGATCGGGAATGGATTTGATCGGCCAGTGCAAGAACAGAAAAAGTTGGATTTCGAATCCACCGTTCTTCAATTACTCCAACAGCAACATCAAACAAGCAACCAACAAGGACAGACCATTCAGAAATTGGAGACTCAAATTGGTCAGATTGCTAAGGAGTTAAGTGAAAAAAAGGCAGAAGAACTTCCATCACAAACCATACCAAACCCTAGAGAATAAGAACAGCTCAAATCGGTGACAACCCTAAGAAGTGGTAAGACAATTGACAGCAAGGTTGGAACAAATGCGGAAGAATCGGACAAAATCAGGGACACACAACCATAAAAATCTTTGGGTTCCAGCACGGTAAGTGACAAAGAAAGGATAGTATTGCCACCATTCCCTCAAAGGTTAGTCAAGCAAAAGAAAGAACAACATTTACTTGATATCTTTGAAACTCTCAGGAAGGTAGAAATCAATATTCCCCTACTTGATGCTACTAAACAAATTCCTTCTTATGCCAAAATTTTGAAAGAATGCTGTACTCACAAGAGAACGTTTCAGGTTAAGGAGGATGTGGCTCTAACAGAAGAAGTGAGTGCAGTATTGCTGAGGAAACTACCTCCTAAGTTGAAGGATCCAGACAGTTTTACCATCCCTTGCAGGGTTGGTGAACATTTATTTGAAAAGGCACTGTTAGATTTGGAGGTAAGCATCAATCTTCTTCCATACTCTGTTTACGAAGAACTAGGATTGGGAGAACTCAAACCGACATCAATCACTTTGCAATTGGCTGATCGCAGTATCAAAAGACCTAGAGGTATTTTAGAAGATGTCTTAGTTCAGGTAAATGATTTCATTTTGCCTGCAGATTTTGTTATTTTGGATATGGAAGACTCTTCAATGCTATCTTCTTTACCTATCATCTTAGGTAGACCCTTTATGAGTACTGCTGATATGAAATTTGTGTTAAAAATGGCACTATAAGTATGAAAATAAATGGTGAAAATATTGAGTTTAAAATATTTGATGCACTAAAATTACCACACGATGATTATGAATATTATAATATTGATGTGGTTCAGGAGATTGTCGACCAAACATTTCAGGTACATAGTGTCGATCCACTACAAGCCACAATTACACACTCTCTAACACTATCTCAAGTTGAACAGGAATATGATGATTGGAGGATTGCAGAGACAGTACATTACCTTGAAAATCCAAAATCATATTCAGGTAAGTTTGCACCTGTGTTTGAAAGTCTTGTGTCTAATAACACTTTTGTTTCTTATATTTTCAGGACACCAGACGTGGAGCTGAAGCCGCTACCAGAACACTTGAAGTATGCATATTTGGGTGAAAACCAGACGTTGCCTATGATAGTTGCTGCAAACTTGAGTATACAGGAAGAAGAGAAGCTGTTGAGAGTATTGCGAGAACACAAGGGTGCATTAAGGTGGACCATTGCAGATAGGCTTATGTCAAGATGGTACGGTCCGTACGTTGTTACAAAGGTTTTCCCACATGGAGCGTTGGAGGTTCATAGCAAAGAGAAAAATCAAGCTTTCAAGGTGAATGGGCATAGGGGAAAACCTTATATTGAGATGAGTTTTGAGCCGCGAGAGGAAGATATAATTCTTCAAACTATTCAATACATTGCCTAAACTCGTCAAGTCTAGCTGAAGACAAGAAATGCAGCGCTTATTGGGAGGCAACCCAATTTTCAGGGAAGTACTTACACTTTCTCGTTATTTCTCTTTATTCATTTCTTTATTCATTTTCTTTCCCTCAAACCGGATGGTAACACATGCCTATTTTAAGTTTTTATTTCAAACATTGAGGACAATGTTCCATCTAAGTTTGGGGGTAGTTATTCACATTTGGAGTCTCTTGATGTTGTGTCCTTTCTAACAACAATGATGAGAACATGAGCTCAGTTACTATAGGTAGAAAGTGGAGAACAAGTATTAATTGTGGTCTTTATCTTTAAAAATGTTAATAACTTATCATATGGATCATACTTAAAACTTTTATTCATGTGGTCATGTCAATTCGACGAATTGTGAAAGAGAATAGCAAGTTCAACTGTGAGTAAACTTAAATACACAAATTGTGAGTTTTGAGCCTTATATATTTTTTTTGAGAGAGTCATACACTTAAAGATCTCAGTTGACTGCATTTATCTACATTCTTGAGATGAACTAGAACTTGTTCTTGATACTTTTCAAAACTTATTTTGGTTTTTGCATGAAAACTTGGAAATGATTAAGGCACCTAAGATTCTATCACCAAAGACAAATAGCCTACCCAACATCAATTATTCACTAATTGCCCCTTCGAAGCCTATAAAAGCTTTCTTTTTGTAAGACACATCATCCTTAACCATGCCTAGATAAATATGTTACCTTACCTATATCTATTGAGTTAGTAGAGCAAGAATTGTAAAAGAGATGTGGTATGTCAAGTTGAAGGGGATGAAAATATAAAAGTTGGAGGATTTGTCATAAGAAAAATGAAAAGTATTCATCAAATAAATAAAAATTGCTATGAGTTGTGGGTGGTCGAAAGGTGTTGGTAGAAATAAAGTATAGGCCTGTGATATATGGCATCATACTTTTATTTAAAAAAAAAAAAAAAAAAAAAGAAAAGATAATCTCTTAGAACAATACAAGTTGCTCTACTAATTCTTTAGAAATTTTGTATTCCTTTTTTCCTCCATTGTTTAAACCCTCACCCATGGCCCCATTACAACCTATATAAGACCTTTTGATCCAAGCAGGGTGCAAATCAATGGTGTGAAGATGTAGTAGCAAGATCAAGCATATGGTTTCATCCAAGTAATGAATATTTGTCACGAGATCTAATTTGAAATTTCTATGTTATTGAGAGCTATATATATATATATATATATATATTTTTGGGAGTGTATGCCATGGTGAGATTTTGAAGTTGAAATATAGTTGAGCTTGCTAACCTTAATCATGATTATGTTGCAGAGGCATTGGCCACCCTACTCATTGATATTCAAGTTGAGTATTCTTGTGAATAAGTGATTAACATTTGAATTAAAACCTTTTTAGACCAATCTTAATGCTTGTTCTAACCTTGGCACCAAAAGTAGCAAGTTCTCTGAGGTAAAAGTTGGAAGGGTCAAGATGTTCAAGCGATGCTTGTAGTTTTATTTTGCTTGAGGACAAGCAAAAGCTAAGTTTGGGGGTATTTGATAAATCCAATAATATCCACATTTTGGAGCAATAATCTGAATGCAATTAGACAGTTAAATTCTCTATATGTGGTAATTTACTCTTCTTTTCTCTTTTTCATAGGAAAACAGCCTAAAAGCAACTAAACGAGGCAGATTCAAGATTTACTCAAGACTGTGAGGATGATACACTGGAATGAAGAGCCCTAAGTTTGCATCAAGCATTTGATAGAAGCTGCAGAATACAAGTCGACTGGTCCTTCAACAACAGTCGACTGAACAGAGTGGGATTGAGTTTCTGAAGCTACGCAGTAAAGTTGACTTACCCTTAATGACAGTCGATTTGACTGGTTGGATTTGAAGTTTCCAAGATTCGCGGACCAGTCGACTGCCTCTTAGTCGACAGTGGACTGAAGTGGCTTTCAGCGGAAGTTAAGAGATAAGAACAGTTGAGATTCACCCTCATCCAAATCTGCAAACAAATCAAATTGAGTTATCCAAATCCAGATAGGAATCTGGAACTTGAGATCTGTAGATGGGGGCAAAAGAAACTATAAAAAGGCTGGAATACACAGTTTAGAGAACATCTCTCGATATCTGGATATCAAATCAATCTGGAATTGAGAATCAGATCGAAAGAAGAGAGAAGGAATCAACGAAAGAAGATCAAGTACAATCAAACAAAGGAGGAGATCGAGTGCCACTGGAGGACGAAATCAAGTCGGCTTAGAAGCAGATCAAGTCGACTTCAAGACTGAACATCATAAAAATTAGTGCTACTTTTTCTCTCTCTAGTTTTTGTTCTTATTGTTAGAGTCATGAATTCTAAATTTTTAGTCAATAAAAGTTGTATTATGTGCAACTAATTTCATTGTTGGGCAGATTGAAACCGTAGTCATGTAATGTTTATAATCTTCTAAAACACTACTTTCATCACTTATTGATTAAACCTGGTTGTTCTTGATCAAATTTATAATATGAATCAAACTTTTGTTGGAAAGTCGCAGAATCAGTCGACCGACATCTAACGACAGTCGACTGATCTGAAGAACCTTACGTTATTAAGTCTGCTTATTATAAAACTGACTCTTTTATATGAGTATAGAGATGATCCATATCTTATGCTCATAACTAGTAACACAAGAATCATTTAGGTTCTTGGTTTAATCAACTTGGAGGATTTAGATTTGATACCAACTTCTAGAGCTTTGAGTGTTTGTTAATTTCCATCGTTCCTATGCTTTCCTCAAGTGCAACTTAGTAGATACCATGCTAAATACTTAAGGAGAGAAACGAATTAGAGTAGATACCATGCCTAATTCTTGGCTTAGGGAAATCTTAACTTTAAGAAGTAGATACCATGCCCTTAAATGAACAAACATGAGTGATCAGAGTAGTGTAGAAGTTAATTTAGCATTCGTGACTATAGGTGGAAATCATGCCCAACTACTTTAATAGATATTCTGTGATTCAAATTGTGATTCTACTTGATCTAGATTTTAATCTCTTTTCCTTTCCAGACATACTTTTAGAACAACACTTTATGATAAGCATTTTTGTTTTATTGATTAGTAAGTTATTTACTACAATCTCTGTGGGATCGACCCTTGCTTTTCACTACTCTTCTATAAACGATTCGTACACTTGCGAGGTTATAATTTGTGTTCAGATTATCTTTTAATTTAGATAGCTGAGACTGTACAACAGTAACTTCGATCCATGATTTTGGACCTATTAATCTGTTGTTGAAAAAATTTAACTAGTTGTAGGAACATATCGAATGGCGAGTTGAACTCTAAATGTGTGTCATTACAGGTTGCGAGAGTAACTCTGAACCATGAACATGAATTTCGAACTTGTTAGTTTAGGTATTAACAGGTTGCAGGAGCAGCTCGAATGGTAAAGCGCACTCTGAACTTGCTTCTTTGCAAATTGACAGGATCTCTTTTGAACCATGAACTGAACTCCGAACCGGTCGTCGAGGCATTGACGGATTGCAGGAGCAGATCGAATAGTGAAGTGCACTATAAATTTGCGTTATTGCAAATTGTTTAGAGTCCCTGTCGAGCCATGGGTATGGACTCCGAATCCGTCTTATGGGGAGACTCGCAACTAGTGTTTGGTGCTATTTAAGTGTTGAAGTGTGGCACCCAACTTGTTGTTTCCGAGCCTCCAAGGAAGTTCAACTAGTTCCAGGAACAGATCGATCGGTGAATTGTGTTCTAAGCGTGCGAGGTTGCATGCCACAACTCCCAAGTTTTGGATTCCGAACTTGCGTTGTAGAAAGTTTGTAACGAGTGTTTAGCACCACTTTGAATGTAAGTTAGGCGTGTAGCTCATTGTTTGCTTTGATGAATTAACAGGTTGTAGGAGCAGATCGATTGGCGAAGCTCACTATGAACTTGATTCATTGTAGATTGTTGTAGTAACTTCACACTATGGATGCGGGCTCCGAACCCGTCTCGTAGGAAGCTTTTAACGATTTTGGTGTCATTTTTATGTACAAGTTTGGCACTCAACTCGTTGTACTTCACAAGATGTTCTACTTTTCAAGTCCCTACTGATATCTACTGCCCCCCGGGTCTTCAAGTTGATGAGCCGTCAGACGAACAACTTGGTAGATCCTGCCTGAACTTGCCTATTTTGGAGGGAGCCCCCCATTGTTTTGCATAGTGAAAGAGAAATCTTTTGATGCACCAATGTGTTTTAGGCATGGCTATTTGTCTCCGTTGAATAAGTGGAGTGACTTTGGGCGAGGGATTCAAGTTTATTAATGCTCTTTCATCGCTCTGAACTCATCAAGTGCTAGTACCCTAGTCTGCCTGCTTAGCTTATCTCTTCTATTTCTCATTTGTAAGGCCCTTCCCGTCCCTTGAATGAATTAGATAGCCCATTCCTTGCTGATTGCCTAACTTCGGGTATTTTCAAGGCTCACACTACAATAAGAGTCCGAGTTTTCTGGCGAGAGATGGTGTGGCAGGTTTGGAAGTTCTTGGTAGAGTTGGTTATGGCAGAGGCTTCAAGCTCGTTTACAGTTTTGGAGTAACGGTGACTGTTTTCTGGCGGCAGCTCTATGGCGTCGAGTGGGAGGATGGAGCCCCCCATTTTAGCGGTGTAGCATGTTCGTGTTGCCACTTGGGTTCCTACAACTTGGACTATGCCAGCTGCTGTTGGGAACTTTGTTTTCGTGTGAAATGCGAAGACAATTGCATGGAATGCCGCCCGGCTTGGACGACCGAATATGGCATTGTATGCAGCTTTGATATCGACTACCATAGAGTCCAGTGCTTTTATTTGAATAGCAGAGGCTTTCCCTGTTGTTACGTCGAGTGCGACAATTCCCTCACCTTAGACAAGTGCACCAGTGGTCATGAAGTGTATAACCGGCTGGCTTGAGGTAGTCTCGGGAGAGCTTGAGAGCCTCGAATTTGGCCATGAAGAGATTATTTACTGAGCTGTCATTGTCCACCGGGATGCGGTATACCTCATGATATAGCATGCAAAGGTTTATGACCAATGCGTTGCGATGAGGTATTTGGATGCCTTCTAAGTCCTTGTGGGAGAAAGATGTCAGGACCCCGATGTGTTTTGGCAAGCAGAGTGTTATCTAAGGAGTTGACTTTGCTGATGAAAGCTTTGCGAGAGGAGTTAGAATCTCCCCCCCTGGGTCTTCATGAATGGAAAGGAGGACGGTCATGTGTTCAGAGTCTTGCGACTCGCATGGCCTCTGCTGATGCTTATCAGCCCCCCAGGACGGAGAATTTTTGGTGACGTTGTCTTTCTGAACGAAGTTGGAGAGATAGCCCCTGCGAACTAGGGCTTCCAGTTCTTCATTATGGGCTTAATAGTTGTAAGCAGTGTGTTCTTGATCTCTGTGAAATGTGTACCACTTATTTTTGTCTCTTCTTCTGCTAGACGTTGACATCGTGGGAGGAAGGCAGATTATTCTGTCCTTCTCCACGTCCATGAAGATGACTGATACGCTTGCATTAAGAAGAGCAAACTTTGCGAAGCGTGGTGCTAGAGTTGGACGGCGTGAACTTGCACCATTTTTCTGAAACTCCTTGAGTTCTTCCTCGCTTGTGTTCTTCCGTTTGTTCCCGGAAGATGAGTCATTCTTGCCTTGAGGATAGAGAGCTTTCTCGACCCTGGTGTATCTGCCACTCCTTTGACACCTTTGGGAGGCCTTTTTGCGAGGGAGTTTTTCAGGTCTTTGTTAGTGACGCGGTGGCGAAAAGCTTCAATTGCGACTGAAGTGTTCAAGGCAGAAATTGGCCTTGCTTCAGTAGTGACATGCTTGACGAAGTCTTACGACGAAAGAGCTGCAGTTGCAACTGAAGTGTTCAAGGCATAAATCGACCTTGTTTTAGTTGTAAAATGCTTGATGAAGTCTTGCGGTGAAAGAGCTGCAGTTGCCACTGAGATATTTAAGGCGTAAATTGACCTTGCTTCAGTTGTAAAATGCTTGACGAAGTCCTTTAGCAGTTCTTCATCTTTTTGCTTCAGTTCTGGTAGGGAGACACTGGTATTTTCAGCTCTCTAACTAGTAACAAAGTGTGCAACAGAGAGTTCTTCGAGCTGATCGAAGGAAAACATGGATTCGGATGTTAGACGTAGATACCATTCCCTAGCAGATCATTTCAGTGTAGCGGGAAATGTCCGACACATGAGTGCATCAGTGGCGTTATAGAACATCATAATTGTGTTAAAGCTCTCGATGTAGGATTCGAGTTGAGGAGCTTTGAAGTTCCTTGGAACGGGTACATCTAGGATGGTTTTGCTGAAGGAACGTTGATTTGGGCGGTAGGCCCTACTGAACCAGTTTCTCTTATTCTTCATCTGTTCTAGGCGATCTTCTACTTCTTGGACACGGCGAAGGACTTGGTCGTCCTTCTTTTGGGATCCAGTTGAAGCATTGTGGACTGAGATGTAATCATACTGAGGACGTTGTTCAGGATGGTTTTGTCGGGATCCCCCCGGTACCTCTCCGTTGGAAGGAGTGTGATTAGGCTGTCGGGGTAACTATTGAGGAGGAATCTGATCTTCCGTAGGAGGAGCTAGTTGACAAAGAGTGGTAGTGCGACGACTGGAGGTCGCCCCTTTACCTCTTAGTCTTTGTGGCATGGAGATAAGTCTTACTTGTGTAGTTTTTCACAGACGGCGCCAATCTGTTGCTGCTTTTTTTTTGTGTTGGAGCAAATAGATAGTGAGTTAATAATGGATGGTAACTACTAATAGTCAAATCTGTGCCTTGTCCGTTAAAAGATGTTAGAGCTCCTGGGATTGAATCTGGATCGTTGATTGGCCTCCTGTGATCTGAATTGGACGGTAAATGATGCGGCCGACGGACCTGCAAAAACGTCTGAAATGCTGGGAGGTGGCCCTCGGCGACAGACCCTCCGACTCTCAAGTCAGAACCAGAAAGAGAGAAAGAGTAAAAACTGGTGAATTGTTGATTACCTGGAGACTGGGGAGGGGGAGGAGTATTTATAGGCCTGAGAGATATTCTAGAAGTCGAATCGTGACCGTCAGATCTGTCATATCTCCCCCCCTGAAGAGATAAGGTATCCCTGTGAGAGGATAAGAGATGAGACTCCTCGCCATCATGGGCTGGGTGTCTCTCTTAGTGGACCTTGTCTGTCACTTTTTATGGGTTTTAAAAGAATCCCATGTCATGGAGTGGGTCCAGGCCTGTAAAATAGGCCTGTGATGGCTAATCTGCCTGTAGATGCCTTGAGATCTGTGCAGGAATCGTACGACTCTGATCTGCTGCGATTTTTACAATCATCAAAACCTTTTTAAAGTAGAATGGTGTAAAAAATAGTAGATTACAAATATAGAAAGGCTACCTTCATAGAATATGATGCATAGCGAGAACTAAATCATGAATGGCAACCAACAACAACAGCAAAGAACAGCAGCTCGACAACAATCAGTCGACTATTCAGTACTGAATCAACTATTTTCAGCAAAAAAATTGAAGACGAATTGTACCAGATTTTTATTATTTATATTCCTTTTTCGTAGTTTGAGGTATGTGTATTTCAGTCTTTCTTTTAGAAATAGGTTAGCTGATTCCTTTTCCACAAGTCTAGTCTATCTATTTAAAGGGTGTTAAGATTTTTTTAATCTAGACTTTATATTATTTTTAAATTATAGAAGATTTCCTATTTTATTTTATATTATTTTATTTTATTTTTGGATGTAAGAAGCCTTGTGGATACAAGGATTTGGATTTTTTTTTATCAAAATAGGCCACTTTTTCAAACTAATTTCTAAAATAGACCACTTTTAAAACTAATTTCTGAAATAGACCACTCGCAGTTCCCAACTATCTTTTTTTTTTTTTGTTGACGCAGTTGACAACTGAGTTCTAAGTATATGCCATAATATCCCAACTCCAACACTTGTAGTGTTAAGGAGAAAACTATGTTCAACTTAAACCACAGTTGGCAACTGCGTTTTTGATTGCACTAAGCTCGCAGTTCCCAACTGCATTCCTAATTTAATCTTTCATAGGGTCCAATTAGGAATGCAGTTGGAAACTGTGAGCTTAGTGCAATCAAAAACGCAATTGCCAACTGTGATCTAAGATGAACATAGTTTTCTCCTTAACACTATTTCGATACAAGTGTAGGAGTTGGATTATTGTGGCATATACTTAGACCGCAGTTGCCAACTGCGTCAACAAAAAAGAATAGGACGCAGTTGGGAACTATGAGGGTCTATTTTAATAATTAGTTTCGAAAGTGATCTATTTTGAAAATTAGTTTGAAAAAGTGGCCTATTTTGGAAAAACGTCCAAGGATTTGTAAGCTTGAACTAGATACAGCACCCATCTTTTCCTTCCTGCTTCAAAATGAAACCCTTCCACCTATGATTTATGTTTGAAAGTTGACTCAGTGGATGATAGTTTTCATGATCTTGTAATTGTGACTAACAATCTGATACAATTGAATTAAGCTATCGAATTGAAATTTCAGAATTTGTGATTGAAATTTGAGAAGAATAAAGGGTGAGAGAAATCGAAAAGATCAGGCATAGGGAAAGAGAATCAAATCACATTCATAGCATATCCCCTTACATTCCAATTACAACTATTTATAGGCGCTCATAGGCGATACAAGACAAAGTAATCTATTACAGCTCTTTTTTTTCACTTTCCCGCCATATCTTTATTCAATTTTCCTACATGCATTACTCGTGGAGTATTGATACTCTGATATATCCTCCAACAGCCCCTTTACTTCATCTTCTTATGCAAAATCCTCTAAATGTCGAGGTCTCTTTTTGAACGTCGCAGACTTCTCACGCATCGAAGCCTCTTCATGTACAGGATTCTCCACATTTTTAGAATGAACAGTAGCTCATTCTTCATCTCTCTCTGTGTGAACAATGCCTGTACCAGCAATTGCATTAACAATTGTAACACAATCACTTCTAGAGTTGATAACGGAACTAATTTGGAATTAGTGATTTGTTGAAGACATATTAAAAAAAAATTGATTATTAGTAGGAGAGTTGTGTGGAAAAAAAAAACGATTAATTGTTTTCCACCTTACTCACTGACAATTGGTTAGGATTTGACTTAAACTCATTCACAAATCGCTAGTTCAGTATTACTACTCCTGGATCAACCCCAAAAGAGATCTCTCATAATCTCATTGTAACATTATGAATTTCTTCCATTATACTAACTTTGAAAAATAAATCTCAAGTACAAATACTATTTGGAGAAAATTAATAAGACCCTTCTATTGAAGATTTTTTCTCAAATTATCATTCAACGGTTCAGACTTTTTTCCTAATTTCAGAAATAAGGTAACTTATTATTACTTTAGAGATTGATAGAGCAAGTAATATGGAAAAAGCTTTTTGTGAACGAGTTATATAAAATTACTAGGTTTGCCCGTTGTCACGTGCCTACGGCACGTCTTCGGAATGGTACACCTTATTTGATTATATAAAATAGTTTCGGAGATCCAGCAAATTAATTGAAGCAGCAAACATAGAGCAAAAAAACATATTATATGATTTTTCGAATTTTTTTTGAATTATTTTTAGAGTTTTTAAAGTTTTTAAAGTTTTTAAAGTTTTTATTTTCTTATTTTTTTGAATAGAAGAGGGAGGGAGAGAGAGAGAGAAAAATAAAAATAAAAATAAATATAGGAGTTGTTTTGGATGAGAGATTTGAATTTAAGTATTGGGAGAAACTTTTTGGATAAAAATATGTTTTGTAAGATAAGATCTGAGCCTTTAATTTTTTGGAATTGAAGAAAAGCCACTTGATAGCTTTCTTTGTGTTTTATTATATAAATAATATTTGTTAGCGAGAGTGAAGCCGAAAAAAATACTCTTAATTAATTCAGCATTTGGCCATAGCCCTACCTCCACTTTTCCCGCTCGGGACTGGGAATTAGACCAAGTGGCACTATGGGCCTTGCTTGTGATTGGTAATGGTCCCTGCCACTCCTACTTATTATTGCTCATTCTGATATACATACCCATCATCAAAACATAATTGGTTGGTCCAAAATCTCACAATACCACAATTCAAGATCTTCCACTTTTGGATCTTCCAAGATTTTTAGGGCGCCAATTATTAGTTATTATCCCATCCACTTCAATTTCGGGCCACACATTTTTTACAATCAATTATGTAATTGGAATTGTCCACTCCATTTCCCCCTCAATCTACTATATCTTTCCCCCTGGTTTGGGGTGCATGATAATGATACTAATAATTGAAAATTATTAGTGAAAGAGACAATATTAAGATTTATTAGGGGATGGAAATAAGTTATGGATAACAATATTGTGTACTTTGCTATCCATGGTGTTGCCCTAGCCTACTCTTTCTTACACAGCAAAAAACAAAATAATTTCAATGTTGTTGATTCAGCTGGTTCATTTAATGAGGGATAAACTATATAGAAAGGGGATACAGAAGTATCCTAGAGGTCCATTCTTCGTCAATGCCAAATACGGAAGAGATCGAGAAAATACAATATAGTAGTAAATGATGGGTGCAGCCCTAGCGGTTTGAACAAAATTTTGACTCATATAACGAGTCATAGTCGAGAGTTCCTTTCATATGCTTTTGTTGACTTTATTTTCCTTTTGTGACTTCTCTTCTATGGTTTTGTAACTTGTTTTTCTTTCAATGAAATTGAATATACATGATAGTTTATTGTCATCTTTGAATCGAAGCAAATAGTTAACTAGGAGAACATTTTTTTTTAGTTTTTGAGACAACATTTGGACGATAGAAAATGACTTATTTAAAGGGTTTTATTATTATTTTCTTTTGAGATGCAAAATCATTGTGTACGCATCAAACAACTATCTCGCTCACCCCACCAAATACCACGCTACAGGAGAGAGCCATGGAGAGGATACCTTCACCTCTTTCACGCACAAGCTCTCTCCGGCGATTTCTTACCACACAGTCTTATCTCGACTCAAACTCCCAATCGGAGGGAAGAGGCAACGCTGTCTCGAGCCAGTGGCCTAAGTTGGAGGAAACTCAATAGTCTGGCAGTAGGCTCTGTGAAGATCTTAGCAGTACACTCCAGACCAACTATACTCAAACCCCACACCCCCTCACCCCCAACACCAACCCACTACCGGCCTGGCCCCACGGGCCCCAAACCGAAACACCGACCTCATACACTTGAGTCACGGAGGGACCCGTCTTTGGGCCCAAGCTCCATAAACGTGCATGACAGCCTAATTCCCGACATCTTCACACACACTACCAACCCTCGCAGATCGTCATGATTGGCCCTGACAGTATGGACATGGTGGCAAGCGCGCAGAACATCCGGGCAAACATCGAACAAATCATGGAGGGTCCACACCTCGAATCCAACCCCACAATCGCACATCGCACAATACTACATGCTTCACACCCCCAATCAGAGCAAAAACAAGCACAGCCCCATGCCGAATCACCGGCCTCTGGACAAAAACAGATCTGGGTGGGTGGGGGGGGGGGGGGGGGGGGGGGGGGTAGGCACATAGTGGGTGGCACAGAGATGGAGCCCGTGTGAAAATTTTTGCAATGGTATCATGTGAGCTCTATCTCTATAGTGTAGTAGCTCCTTCTACGCCAAAACCCACTCACCTCAACTCACCCACAAACTCTTCCACTCAATCGCAGTACCAGATGCTTACTCTTACACTACCTTATTGTTGTTGGAAAAATAGGCGGATTGGGATGCCCTCCAACTGTTTGAGGAAATGCCTCTGGGCAGCACAGATCTGGCCCATCTGGGTCGGGGTGGGGGGGGGGGGGCATACCTCGCCGCATCTCTGCCGGCAAGGCCTCGCCGCCACCAGAACCACCTAACGTCGCAGCGATGGGCTACGCCGGAAGCCTGTTACCATCGAGGGTGGATGCGGCATCGGCGGAAGCAATCGCCCGACATCTGCGACGTCAGCGAAAGCAATCGCTGGATGGAAGCAGCGTCCGTCGTGGAGGCGCGGAACTTCGCCCATCATGGACGTCGTCGTGAAGGGAGGAGAGGGCCGGGAGGGGACGTCGTGAAGGGAAGAGAGGACCGGGAGGGGACGATGGGTGGGGCGGTGGCGTGGAGGGTGGCCGCCGCCGCCGCCGCCGCCCCTAGGATTTTTTACAATTAGGGTTTTTTTTGGAGAACGGGAGTTGGTGAGAGAGATGCTTTTGGATTGTTACGCAGGCAGTAACTTTTTCATCTTGGCTTTTAGCTATGGCGATCTTCAAAGTAAAAATGTAACATCTAAATGAAGAAACAAAACCATGCATGCATTGTCCTCTTGCTATTTGTCGGTTTATCATCTTCATTTGTCAACTGCAATATTTCGAATGAAGGGATACTAATTAACTAGTGTGAGAGAATTGTTCTTTAAGTCAGTTATTTTCTTTTTCATAAAATAAGTCACCTAATAGCCTACTCAAATCTTATGAGAAACCTCTCTGACTTTGCACTATCACGTCACTGTACTATAATTATTACTCACGACATATATTAGCACTAACAGTTAGCAGGTGGCAAGCTAAATTATCATTAGTCATGTTATTATACAAATAATATTAGTTCGAAGTTGATTAATTTCGAAACCATGGGGGTTCGTTCTATTAAAAACCAAACCGGTATTTGGTTGCATCATAAATCGATGGTCTAAACTATTTGTACAAGATACAATGTACATGTGCTAGTAGACCCAACTTTCAATTATTAGTCTAAATTTATCACCATCATCTTTCATTATAGTCATGGCCTTCTTCTGACTTTCATTCTACACATTTAATTTTCTTTTTCATTTACTAAAGTCAAAGTCGAAGATTGGAATTTAAGCTAAAGTCAGAACACCTTCATTATTGCTATAAAATAATTTATGCTGATTATTGTATAAAAAGTTCCCGTACGATTTGAACTATAGGACTGAAAGTCAGTCATTGAAGTTTGGATTTGAAGTTAATTCACAAACGATGGAGTTATATGAGAGTCCATGAATACATCCGATGATTAAAAAACTTATTGCATTAACGATGGAGTTTGCATGGCAATATTAATTTTCTAACCCTACAGGAACATTTTGGCTCAACTTAATCATAGGAGATTCTGCTTTATTGTTTTTTTTATCATTAAAAGGTAAGCTAAAAGCCCCTCACATTTTATTAAAAAAAACTTAATAAAATATACAATAAAAACTAAGGTTTATGCAGTTCAGAAAATTCAACATGGGTCTTGAACCTCATACACCTCAACCAACAAACAAAAAATACAACAAAACATAATCCTTATAGTCGGCCGATCTTGTCACAACAAGTTTTTCGTACCAATTTGAGCTCATTCTCTCTCATTTCCTCGCTTGTACTCTGTTTGTCCTTGTCGTCACCCGCAACGCCCTGCCGTCGCCCCCAGCAGTGTTCCATACGCCACCATACCCACCAATCTAGACATACCCATGTCCAGATTGTGACCTCGTTCTCGTCCCCTCGCTTGACCACTGTTGACTATCATCGCCACCTCGCAACGGAGGTTGTCGTCGCTCCCCACGACTCCACAAACGCCTCCAAGCCCCCTGACACGAGAGAGACCTTGGACACCCCTCACTTTGATTTGAAAAGATCGAAGTTGAACCATAAACTATAAACTTGCTCGACCACCGTCGCCCCACATCAACTAGGATTCATTTTCTTGTTAATTGTAGGTTGGTTGTAGTTTGGATATTTAGGGAAAATGATCATTTGGATATAAGGGACGGCCACCGACCTCAACTCAGATTAGAATTTCACAAAAATATTTGAAGTTCCTATCCCCCCCATCACACCTCTTCCAAGTCTAATCCTCCTATAATCTAATCCCCCACACCCACCATCTGCATTAGAACCACCAAGGCCATCCCTGATGCAGTCTAGCCCCGAGGCCCTCCCCTTCGCCGACTGCCTGTCAACCCCACCAACAAGAAGCACTGCTGACGCCCACACCCGTCGTGCCTTCCCAACATCAGGCCCCTACCACCCTAACCACTTGACTAGAACCCTCGCGCGCCAACTCTATCGCCGATTGCAGTCTCTGCAACCCCATAACCACGACCAACATTCAGGGTGCCCCATACCGCACCCAAAGTCGTCCCCCTTCGATAGCCACGATCGGCAGTGTCCAATCGACGCCCCAGTCCGACCCGTCCCTTTGGTCTCGAGCATTCTCTTGAACCCCACAGCGGTCCGGCCATGCTAGATGGCCGGTGAGCCATAGAAACTCCTAACATTTTCAAACTATGGTAGTGACTAGATAGGATGAAGGAGAAAAATGACTGTGGAAGAAGAAGGCTGAGAAGAAGTAGCAATAAAGAGGAAAGAGGAGATCGAGGCCAGGAACGGGAAGGGGGTGGCAAAACCCTAGCCGCCCCCCCCTTTGACCTCTAGATCTAAGGTTTCTGTTTTTCTTTTAGGGTTTTTTGGGGTGCTTCTCTCTCTAAAATTTATAGAGAGAGAAACCTTTTTTTTCTAAATACGATTTTGCTTTATTTTTACGTTGACGATCATGAAGAATTATGCTACAGTTTGCTTTGAAATTGTACTGTGATTGTGTGATTTTTACGGGTAATATGTCTAATTGTGTATATATTATAAGGATCTGAGTTGGGCTACGCCTTAAAGTACTACTTTCACTTTTGTTTCAATGCCAAATTTAAAAATAGGCAACCCAAAATAAAAATTGACTCCGTTGATTGTGATCTACATTGTAAAATATTTATAGGAACAAAATTTTATATAATTTTGACAACTTTTAAAAGTACATCTTGTCATGACAAAATCGACGTTTTAGAAAAAAAAATCTAAACTTAAACAATGTTGTTGTTACATGGTGTGTGGTTAAAAATTATGGTAATTGCTTAAATTTTGGCTTGTCTATAGTACTAATAATGTAGATTACAACTAATGGAGTTTATTTTTATCTTGGATTGTTGATTTTTAAATTTGGTATTGAAATAAAATTGAGAGTATTACTGTCAGGAGTTGCTCATCTCAACTCTTATTATAATAGTCTTGGTGGATATATACTCTTTTTACAAAATAAATTTGTTAGTACTGGTAATTTAATTATTTTTTAGTAATATATAATCATTTATAATTTATTTCTTCAAATTCAGTTTGGTTTGTTTTTGCTTTAATTTTTTTAGAACGGGGCCTTGGGTTAATCTATCTTTACTATTTTATTGGGAGAGTTGGGATTTGTAACCAAACAAACCCGGACTTTGTAACAAAACAAACACGTGTAATATACGTCCAAACTAAATTCAACAAATATAAATATTTGTAGACAAAAAATCCGAACATCACCGTGCATACCTAAAACAAAAGATGTCTCAGGTTCGAAGCCAGACTACGCTAACATTTTTTACTTTTAAAATATAAATATTTATTAAGACGTGTATCGCACGTATAAATTACTAGTTTAATTAATGTTCGGGTCAGAATGATTGGTATTTCTTTCTTAAGAACTTGGATTTCTCCAAGCTTTTGGCCCATCAAGGTTTACCTGTTTAACAATGATAAAAGCTTTTCTGTCTAACCTTTAGTTAAGAACACAGTAATAAAAGCTCAGCCCAACTGACTGGGCCGGCCCATTCGGTTACTAATTGGGCTTCTCTTTTGTACCCAAATTAATTTGGTTTTCCTCTTTTTCATTTGCTACATGTAAATAGGATAATTAGGGAAAGAACCAAGAAGGGAGGAGAAAGTAGTTGTTTAGGGTGTGTTAATGCAAAACAATTTCGAAAAGGGTTTTTAACACTTATAAGCATAACAAATTTGATAATATCATATATACCCTCTTACAAATGTATATTTCCGTATATGCCCCTAACAATTTGTACTTATTTCATATTTACCACTATGTTAGGTATCACTAAGTTAACTATAATTTTACCCTTACGAGACAAGTAGAAATCAAATTAAAAGATCAAATTAAACAATTAAATGGAAAAAGATTTACCAGTTAAGAAAAATAAACGAGGAAGCTATAAATATATCATTAAAAAAATTGATGACAAATTTGGAGAAGGAAGAATGTGTAATTCTCAAATATGTACTGTTACTTTATCTATTTCTTGAAGAAAAATGAAGAAATTTTGAAAAGAGTTAATAAGTCTCAGTTGGATTAACAATTTTTTGAATTTACAAGGATGAAAAAAATTAAGTTTGAATGGTAGAGAATATAATATTACAGTCATTTTTCATTAAGTCTATTAAATAAACTTAAAATTCTCCATCATTTTGAGTTTTTTTAACTAAAGGGGTAATTAAGAGAAGTGACATATATTGTTGGGGACAAATATGAAAATATATATTTGTTAGGGGTATACATGATATTCAAGTATTTATTAGGGACATACATGTTAAAAACCCTTTCGAAAACACTGTGAGAATAACGGTGTTTTCAAGAAGCTAGTCAAAAGAGGTGTTGATTAGAAGTATTGGTTTTCGATTGATATCTCATATTGTGCTGTACAGGGGTATGACATAGCTTCTCGTTCCAATGGGTAATGACATAAGAGAACAGGTTGGTTTCGCTAGAATCTATGGGCCCTTAACGGTTATAATAGTTAGGTCCCTCACTGATTAGGTAATGCTCATTTTTCTTTGCGAATGTTCGTTTATATCTCACCGCATGAGATTGTAGAGTTGTCGTGTAGGCTGTGGCTTGTCATTAAAATTAGGTCAAATTTTCAGTTGGTAATTCAGTGCATACATAATAACAATAGCTAACTTCAAATATCATATAATATTGGTATAGAAAAAAAAAAGAACAAACATGTGTAATGAGTGTTGCGACAACTAACTGATGATCTACATGTTGCTGGGTTAGGAGCCTTACCACAAAGCTATGGACTAATCCAAGAATTAAACAATAAATTCAAAAATCTTGCATTTTGCCTACCGGCGTAGAGCAATAAGAGAGGTAAACTATTTTACATTCTAGCAATAGTAGGTTGTGGAAGTATGTTTTCAGTCGAGATATTTTCTGTATGTCGTGTTTTGGCAGGTAGTTGTCTTCACCAAGGATTATTCAGCTCACGCTTTAGACTTTGTTCTTTGCCGATTGATTTACGTTCTCTGTTACTGAGTTACGGTTTGTCTGTTCCCCTTTTTGGTACTCTTTTTTTTAAAAATTTAAATTCAGTGTCCAAATTTTGGATTTTAAAATATTTTTTAATCAAAATTTGGATAGTCAAATAAAATAAAATAAATAAAGACCCTCAAAGTTTTGGGTTTTTTTTTTTTGGAAGAAAAGGTGGAGTATAGCCAACAATTAACAAAACAAACCTAGAATACTGGGCAGAGTTACAAAAAACAACAATGCAGTAAATAAAACGTAGCACCTCCAACTACAGAGGAGGATGTATACAATGCATAAAACAGTGAAGAAATACACAAATACATGCAAGGCTAGAAATAAAACATAGATCATCGGCGTATATAAGAAAATGGCCGAATACAAGAGACATGCTTCTCAAACAAGTGTCGGTATAATGACAATCTCCTCATCTTTGGATATGTACCATGCCTCTTTCATATTGTTCCGCTCGTTAGCAAATTGTGGTTCACTCCATAGGTCTTCATACACTTGCTGATAGGTGGACGATCCTAATACTCTTTGAACCTCTTCTAAAACTGCTTTGCTCCTAGGACATTCCAGCAGTAGGTGGTTTCTAGTCCCTGGGTGTAAAAAACAAAAACTGCACTCGGTTGCAATATCAGGTTGTCTTTTAACAAGATTTTCTCGTGCAAGGATAACACCATTTAGGACCAACCAGAGAAAGGCCTTGACCTTGAGTGGGGCCTTTGTCTTCCAGAGGACAGACGTCCAGCTCATAGTGCACCCTCTGAAATGTATACGGTTATAGAGTGATCATACTGAAAAGGATCCTTTCTTTTCCAATTCCCAGACTTTGTGATCATGACCTTGGGAGCATCTACCTCCATATCATGCTATGTAATTCTGCAGCTCCTCTAACTTCTCCTGTGATTCCAAAGAGAGTCGCGTTTTGAAGGGGGGGGTCTCCAATATCTTCTCTTCCAACATTGGGAAACCGTGGCATGGGGTTAGGAAGTGTGCTCGTAAAGGATTGGGTACAATTCTTTTAGTGGATGTGCCCCACACCATTTGTCCCACCAAAATTAGTCGTGCGGCCATTGGCTATGAAGGATGTAACACAACTATTGAAAGGCTCATGAGCTTTGGAAACTTCTTTCCAGAACCAGGACACTCTCGGTCCTACTCGAAAACCCATATTGCGCGTCCGTTTTCCGTGAAGATAGAATCTGATGAAGTCCTGCCATCCTTCACCGTCTGGATGATGCACTTTCCACCACCACTTGCCGATGATGGTGAGATTCATGTCTCGCAAGTCTATAATGCCCAGGCCGCCATGTATTTTCTTCATACACACATTCTCCCATCTTATGAGGTGATCACACCCCCCTCCCCCTGTTCGTTTCTGCACCATTCCACAAGAATCTTTTTTCTGATTCGATCGATCCTCTAGATCACCCATTTAGGAAGTTCAAAGATGGACATGTAATACATCGATAGGTTGGACAAAACTGCGTCAATCAAAGTCACTCTCCCTTCTAAGGAGAGATTTATTTTCCCTTTTTGGTAGTCTATCCTCCTCTTTGCCAATGAGTGTCAGCCAGTCAGACTTTAGTAGTCTACCGGGTCTAATGGGTAAGCCGAGATACTTTATAGGGAAGGTCTGAAATTTGCAATTTTGGATGTCGGTATAATATTTGGCCTCATCTTCTTCCATCGCAATACGGACAAGAGCGCTTTTGTGAAAGTTCACTTGTAGACCGGACTATGCCTCAAAACAGTAGAGGGCACCCTTGATTACAATAGTTTCTCTCATGTTTCCGTTTCCAAATAGGGGGGTGTCATCGGCGTATTGTAGAATCGTACATCCTGAACGGTTCCTACCTCTAGCTAGTGGTGTAATCTAACCCGCACGTGTACAGTTGTCTATCATAATTTTGAGGACGTCTGCTACAAAAGTAAATAATAGTGGAGATAGTAGGTCCCCTTGTCTCAAGCCCCTCCTACAAAAGAATGGCTGCCCCACCGTACCATTCATATTTATAGTTGTACTATTCGTTGTTAAGAAGTGTTTCACCCACTGGTTCCACCTAACTCCAAAGCTTCTACCTCTAAGTGCTTCAAATAGACTGTCCCACTCAACCAAGGCATAGGCTTTTTCAAAATCCAGCTTTAGTAAATAGCTACTGCAATTCGATAGGTGGCACTGGTGAATAGTTTCTTCGGTCGTGGCCACGTAATCCAATATGCAGCGACATTTGATGAAGCTTGTTTGTTTTCGGCTGATCAAACCATTAATCACCTTCCTAACCTATTGCCGAGGATCTTTGTAATGATCTTGAACGAACAATTAAGGAGATTAATAGGGCGGAAGTCCCCTACTCGTACTGAATCCTCCTTCTTTGGGATAAGAAGAACCTTCGCAAAATTTAATCTTCCAAGTCTCAGTTCGTGAATGTAGAATTCGTTCACGATGGCCATAAGGCTGTCTTTAAGCTCTTCCCAAAATACCAGGTAGAACAAGATTGGAAATCCATATGGGCCTGGGGCTTTCTCCTTGCCCAGGTGGTGGACTGCCTCCTTCACCTCGGCATCCATAAACGGTATTTCAATGGTCAGTAATGTTTCTTCTAAGTTTGATGGACTGTCCTACCAGAACTCATGGCTGAAACCTGCCCGAAACTCAACCTTATTTCCAGTAGGTTTTTGAAATGTGACTGAAACATACTCTGCATTTGGTCTTCTTCTTGAACCACCCCAGACTCTGATTGGATTGAGAGAGTGAGATTAGTCCTCCGTTGATCACAGCCAACTCTGTGGAAGAATGCCATATTCATGTCTCCCTCTTTAAGCCACGAAATTCTTGATCTTTGCTTCTATTTGATTTCCTCTAGCTTATAGAGTTGTGCAATTTCCTCTAAGGCTAAGAAGCCTAATTCTCTCGTCTTGTACGAGATCTCTAGTCTCCTCTAGCCTTTCTAGTTCCTCAATAACCTCCATAATGGTTTCTTTGGCTCGCCAAATTGTTGAAAATCCAGAGCGGTTTCATCTCCTAAGAACAAACCTTAATATGCGGATCTTCTCACACCAGAATGTTGCAGCCTCTGTCCCACGAGTTAGCCTGGCCCAGCTATCCATAACCATATGGTGAAAACCTTGTATTTCCAACCAGGCCTTTTCAAATATGAATTTTGGCATCTTCCGATGATATTGTTCTCCTGAGGGAAGCACAATTGGGGCATGGTCAGATGTCGGTCTAGGAAGTGATTTAGCAGTACTAAGCGGGAATCTGGCTTCCCATTCTATAGAGACTAGGACCCTGTCAAGTTTAGCCATAATGGGGGTTGTCTACATATTAGTCTAGGTGAACATTCTATCAGGTATAGGAATATCCACTAGGTCTAGATCATTGATAACTTGATTGAACTCATCCTTATCTGCACTGCTTGCACCACTTCCCTGGTGCTTGAATGTGAATCTAGTAATATTAACCCCCCCCCCCCGCGCGACTACCTAAGGTTGATGCCACCTTTCTTGGATTGATCGGATTTCTGCCCAAAAGGCAACTCGAGATAAGGCCCGGTTAGGGCCACAGACCACAATTACAACTTCATTCCAGTTATCATTCCTACACTGGAGTAATACAGATAAAGAGAATTTCCCTTGAACTTCGTCCATACATCGAAACGTAAGTGAGTTAAAACCGATAGCGATACCCCTGGACATCCCTACCGATGGGCATATCCTCCATTCAGTGATTCTACTTCCCCCTAATCTCCTGAACCTAGATGCATGAGACAACTTGGTTTCTTGTAGACCCACAATATCTGCTAGGACTTTATTAATCATGTCCCTAACCATCTCCCATTTACCTCTGCTCCCCAAACCTCTAACATTCCATAGAAGAATTAACATTAATGATAGGTTGGGGGCAACATTCCATAGCAGGTTCCAGATCCGAGTCCACATCTACTCGATTCAGTTCACACCCTTTAATCGTTTTAAGGAATAGGGTGGCACACTCACTATCCCTAATCTCAAGACTGCATGTTTTGGCTAGAAAAATTACCACAAAATGAGACATGAAATTAAAAATGGAGGCTAAAAAGTACGTGCACCTCGACCAACTGTAGTCCTAGCCGATTTAGCAACCACCGCTGTCTCCAAACAGTCATCTAAGGACTCCGCATGAGCCCTCTTGTTGACCGTATGACTACTGTCCCCC